>CANYCX014056802.1:0-15980 GCA_948193385.1 Breynia disticha f. nivosa
CCCTGATTCGTCGAATTTGCTGTCTTTTTCTTCATTTTACGATCCAACGGGGGTGCAAAAGTCATCCTACAAAATATAAAATAAACATAAATAAAACGACATATTTTCCTACCGAAATAATGAAATCAAAACACAAAATCGGGAATAAAAATATGTCAAAATAGGGCGTTATCAATAACCTTTTTGCACCACTTCCTTTAGACCACAATCACTAATTGTATCTCTAAATCCTTTCAAAAATTGTCGCGGATATGACAAACCCCCTTCCTTCTCACAATCCCACATTTAGTTATTGTATATTTCATTATAAACTATGAGTAAAACAATACACACGAAAAAATAGTTTTATTTTTACATATTATTTTGTATAAATTTATACTTGCATAAAAATAAAAAAATTAAATTAAATTACTAAATAATTAACATTTATGCCCCACAATAATTTGAGGCCATGGGAATAAGTCTTAGTAGCCTATGACTAGAACCGATCATAGAATGTCATATCTAAGAGGAGTATTGCTACTATTTACTTTTTTTTTTCTATTATCTAACAATTTTAAAGTGCCTAGTTATAATGACTAAAATAAAATTAAGCCATTAAACATCAACTTAGAGTTACTAAAAATAGCAAACACAACAACGTTTAGATAAGCAACAATAAAAGAGGTATATACCCCTAAGATCTTCTATGCAAACACGTTAAGTATTCAATTGTCAACAAAATCTTGTTAGACTGTACAAACTCCTAAATTATATTAACTAACTTCTCAAGTTAACTAGCACCTAACCCTAAGTTTATTAACCAAAATCTCTTTCTAGTTAAAACCTCTATAGTTGCATTAAACAACTCTTTAAATTTTATTTTTAATTTTGACACTACTTTCGAAGATTCATGTAGAGGTCTTAATTTTAGTATTTCATGAAATTCTTTTCAATTATAAATAATTAATTTATCTGAGAATTTCTCAATCACTCAAAATCCAATATAAACATTCTAGCAAATGTCAATTTATTAAATCATAAACCACAATTAAATCGCAACAAAGAGTATTAAATAAAATAAACAATTAAGTTAAAGTAAAAGATCAATCTTAGACTTCATTCATCTATCTAGATACCATTATAAATTTATTTCATACTTCGAATAGAAAACCAAAAAAAAATAAATGGTGACGAAAAAATAATTTATAGTATTGATACATGGTGAAAATAAAATGTAATTTATAGTCGAGGGATTTTCTACATTTGTTGACAAAATAATATTTTATATTAAAGAATATTTGTTATATTTATTTAAACAAAATTATTTTTAGAATAAAGCAAAATAAAATAAAAAAAAAGATAATTTAAAAAAAAAAGAAAAAAAGCATAACAGTTTGAAGTTGAAAAGAAGTAATTTAGCATATAATAGTTGGAGCATTATCAACGGTCGCTATTCCCTACAGAGTCTGCATCCTCAACACAATTTCGGGTCCTTGTCTTTTGAATTGTGAAAAATAAATTTAATCTAATCATAATTTTTAATATTCAAAGTATGAGCACATACCGTAATATATTTTTCTTCCCTTTTTGAACTTCCAATCATCGTCATATCCCAATTTTATGAGGAATTTGTAATAATTTAGTTTTAAAATTGAAAGACATGTAAACACGAAGCAGAAAGTCAAAAATTGTGGGAAATTTAAGTTGGGAATGGGGCAGGATAATTGGAATAAAAAAATAGGGTAGACCCAATAGGAGTAGCACTGTTGTTGTAAGAATTTAAAATTTAATTTTGTGATGGTAGTTGTGTATTTCTTTATTGCAATCTACTTGTTTTGAAAGAAATTTATATTTAGTGGATTTTGTTTTTATGTAAATGCTTGGCTGGCAATAACATCTGGAATGTGGAGGAATAATGGCATATATGATATGCCTTGTATAACTGAATAGATGCTTCCCACTATGTCAAAAGTATTTTTTTATTTACATTAATATCCTCAACTTTTGTAAATAAATTCACAGGGGATTCTGCTACAGAAAAACTGAGTTGCCTAATTTAACTAACACCTGATTGGATATAAGATTTTGTATCTAACACTAGCATTTGTGGAGCATTGCGCCCTGAAACTTATACAAAAACTGTATATTTCTGTGGGTGTCTCTCTGAAGAGTACATAATTGGGTGCTGCCGATTTTGTGAAATTTATATTCAGACGAAGAAATCACAATGTACTCAAGTGGCCTTGGAAACAAAATGTTCTCAACTCACTACAGGTGTGTAATCATATAGGTAGACCTGATACGGTATGTCTTGATTGAAACTCCAGTTCAATTCAACAAAAATAAAATAATAAATTAAAATAAGAATTTAAATTTTTAAAATAATAAATTTAATATTTTAAATAAATTATGCACTTATATGAAAGACTTAATTACAGTTACTTTTAAATTTTGCAATTTAATTAGTCAATGACTGAATTCGAACATGATGAACTAAAACATCAAGAAAAATAAAATTGAAAAGACTAATTTTAGGTATCTTAGGTATTGTAGTTGAAACATCCCACTATATTTATGTCATTGATTAATTGTTAAAATCTCATTAATTTGTAATTAACTAATAAAAACAACTATAATTAAAAACATTTTTCTTTATTCGCTCGTTTTTAAGCAGTTCTAGTTGAAATCTTTCATTTTAACATTTTTTGTCATTACACGACTTGTTACAAAGTCCGTATAAACCATGTTTCAGATCGTGTAAGTGAAAATTATATTTCAGTTTAGTTACATTTATCTATAAATATCTAAATTAAATAATTCAAAACTAAAAACTCGTAATAAAACAAAAACTGAGAAAACAAAAATATAAATGCAGTTTGAGGAAGGAGAGAAAGTCACTCAAAGCTTCAGTTGACCAATCTATTTTTTAACATAATTTTTTAACTTCAAACTAATAGCGCTTTAGTGAGTCACTAGCTTAGTGAGTGTACAACTATTATTATGTTTAACTCTCAAAATTTATATTATAATTATATCTATTTGTCTTCACTCTTTATGATTGAAATTTCAACTTTAATGTCTATATTATATATTGACTTCATTAGCTATATATCTTTGTAACTCTTCGTGTTCTTCTCTTTCTTTGTTTTCTTACGTAAATTTTGATCTTTAGTTTTCAATAATACTATTCTAAGCGATTACCATATCATTTACATATTTTATTTAATTTTTATATTCCTTTCTATCCCTGATTTATTCTAATCTTTTAATCACTTACTCTTATTCACTATTCGTTTGCTTTACATTTAACTTTGATTTTATTACCTTACCATTATGCATCTGGTAGCCCTCTAAATTAATTCTTGTAAACAGGAAAAGTATGTATATGCAAATACACACATATCCACTATGATTTGTTATTTACATTAACGTTTCTTATCCTTTGTCCTTACTATTAATCTGTTATACTATTTTATATAACAATAACCACTTATATATAAAAAACATTCATTGAACTCAATTACCAATATGCTACTTTATTCCAATGTAAGACAACCATATGCATACATTTATAATTCCAATTTGTTACTCTATGATCGATCATGTCATAAGTAATATATTTGTTTTTCATTGTTTTTTATTTCATCGTACAATTGCTTCTTCTATCTAACTTTGCCCATTGCTCCTTTATTTGACCTAAAAGTTGTTCTTCTCATTGCTCCTTTTATTTTGACCTGAAGATTCTTCTTCCCATTGCTCCTTTTATTTTCTTCTTCTTCCCATTTCCTATCCTATTAACTTCTTCCCATTGCCACTTTTCATTAACTTCATCTCATTGCCACCTTTTATTATATTCTTCCCATTGCCACTTTATTCATTAAGTTCATAAATAAACGTTGAATGATTTGATCACAAATATCATTTAAGCTTCATGCCATATGAACATATATGAAACCTATCAATCAATCAAGCAGCTCATATATCTATTTTCATTGCCCAATATGTCATTTGTCATTGTATTAATATTCTATTAAAATTTTAGCATGAAGTTTGCTACTATTTGTATAACACCTAATGAATCATCATTGGAAACAACATATCAATCTAAAAGCATGTATTCAAAACAATGTCACAAAAATTGCAAATAGAACATTGATCATCTCAGGAATTGGAGCTGTGGGCACACCGGTCTAGTCATCTCAGGAACTGGAGCTACACCGTTTTACTCTTCTCTACCGTACCCTCAACCAAGTCCTTTGGCAAATGACATCTAAGATGGAGGAGGTTATATCCTCGATATCCAATCTAAGTAGGACTATACTCGGCTGTTTTTCCTAGTCTACTTGACTCCCCTGAGTGTATCTCTCTCTTTTGTCTTCCATCTTATCATCATCATCTTTTAGAATTTCTTCTGCTCTACCCTCAACATCTATTAGATCTATGTAGTCTCTCATTTCGATCATGTTAATTTGTCTTTGGATGTTCCTATTTAGTCCATCCTCAAATCTCCTACATTTATCTTTCTCTATAGGGATAAGAATAGCAACATAATAGGATAACTGTGTGAACTTCATCTTATATTTTGTCACTGTGATATTCCCTTGCTTTAGGGCAAGAAACACCATCTACTTTGTATCGATATACACCTTTGACATACATTTCCTTCTGAAATCCCTCAAAAAGTCATCCCAGGTAAGTATTGGAGGGTTTTTTTTGGCATATGGAACTGTCTTCCACTAATTATAGGCATCCTCCTATAATAATGATACTGCAAAATCTAACTTATTTTCTGGCATTGCATGCATCATATTAAACACTTTTTTGGTCCTCTCTAACCAATTTTCTACAAATAATAGATCTATAGTTCCTGCAAACTATACTGCTCCCAACTTCTTTAGTTCCTTGAAGCTATTAGACCTCATCTAATATAGGTTCATCGACTGGTCTTTGTATATAGGGTAATATTGTGGGGTGGATATCATAGATCATAGTACTGTGGATGATCTGAATTATAGGCTCATTATATAAAGGAACGTGTGACATCTGTACTATATCCTGGGAGTCTATTACTCCCTCTCTCTCTCTAATGTTTGTCGTGGGTGAGACATATGTCTTATACGTGAAAATAAAAATAATTTAGCAAACAATTCACACAATGCAAACATATATGCATATTATAAATCACATGCACTCAGATACTCCATAAGGATCCTATTCCTGCTCTGATACTAAAATATAACACCCTAACTTAATTATCCTATTAATCATGTAATTAACATTATTATTAGCATTTAAAACTGTATATTTTAAAACTTTTTCGTATAGAATTATATTTCTAATGTTCGTATTATTTATCTATTATTTATTTATAATTACAAATTATTTTATTATAAAATAGTATACACCACTCCTTTGACAGGTCCTGAAACACGATATATGTTAGTATAACACGTCCTATGGGCACAATCCCATGTTATACTAGCACGCCCCCTGTTCATATTCAATATGGTCCCCGTCCGTGCGAATCCTGCTGTATTTATGTATATACCAAACATTAACCTAGAATCAACCAAGCATAAATCCAAACTATATAGCATAAGCTCAAGATCAACCATATACATATACTGATCATAAACATGCAACTCAACTTAATCCGACATCTAATCATCTCTATATAGTTTTATCATATATTATATAAACATATGACACACATATCATACAAATGTATATATATATATACATACATACATACATTTTTATAAATGTAACATGTCAGGGGTGTAGAGAGAGAGAGAGAGAGAGAGAGAGAGAGACAAAAAGTGCTACAAAATTGTAGTCGAGACATTTGCTGGTAAACTCTAAGAGATTGCTCCTAACTATCTATATGAATCTGGAATAAAGTTGCACATTTTTATGAGTTTCAAACTCAATGAGTAATCATTTTATATTCAATAAATTATAATTCATATAATCAATCTCTTTATAAAACATTCATGTTTAAATTCACTATAATCATATAATTAGCAACTCATAACATTCTTTTTCATATTCACTAGAATCGTATAAATTCAACCATATAATCACATATCATCAACCAATTCTATTTTCACTTCTCGTTCTGCTTTCCTACTCGTTCTCCATTCTTAATCATTTTCCAGATTGATTAATCTTTAACTCTACCATAATCATAATCTCTTCCAAATCATATCCACATCATATGAAATCATATATATCAATCATAATTGCTGAATAACTAGTCACATACCTGTATAAATAAAACCTATCTTGTGTACCTGTCTGATTCTTACTCGTATAATCTCATCCATTCACTTCTGCATATATATATATATATATATATATATATATATATATATATATATATATATATCTTGAAATATATATAACATGTGTAACATATAAATATTTAGTTGTATATAAAAGTTAGTTAGATTAATCACATGCTAATTGAAGTGCTTAGTGTTCCTCGTGCTTTGATCCTGATCCAGTCGTGTAGATACTTGTCCCATATAATCATTTAATGTTTTCTTTAGCAATCGATAAAATTTAAAGTAACTAAAATACTTATATACATGAATGAATGCTAAGTCTCTCAACTTTCCAATTCGTGAATCTGTGAATATATTCAGTTCAGAGCTAAATTCTTGTTTTAATAACTATAATTTCCACATATATTTTTAGATCTACTTACCTCCTTATTAGGGATAGCAGCAGGTCGGGTACCCAAAAAAAAAGTAAAAATCGAACCTAAACCCGTTTAGAATATAAAATACCCGAACCTGTCCTAAACCCGTCACATACCCTTATAGTATTACCCACGGGTACCCATTACCCGTTTAAATACCCTATTACATTAAAAATTAGCAAAAATAACAAAATTACATAAAAAAAGTATTTAAAACAAGAAATGACAATATCAACATATTCTGAATTTTTCATGTCTTATATCTCCATGAAAAAATTGAAAATTACAATTAACATTACTAAAAATTAAGGGACAAAACCATGCCAAAATAAAACAACAAATGGCAATATTAATAAGGACAATTTCAAGTGCATGTATTGCTTCAATTCATACAGAAAAACCATACCTGCAAACAACAAAAATTTTGTAAATGTATTAAATCTGTAAATCTGCTACAGTGGTGTTCTTTGATGCATGCAATAGTTATGAGGCTTTACAATCACACAAAAATATTTTATCCAAGAAAGCAAATGGTTTAGTGGTATCTTGGATGTTAACGAATCAAGTGATGCGGTTTCAAAGCATAGTTACCACTTTATCATTTTATATATAAACGGGTGAAAGTGCGGATACCCACGGGTACCCGTTACCCAAACCCGTTCATATAAGCGGGTTCAGGTTTTGGGTACCCAGAGGGGTAAATCCGAACCAGTGATGGGTATGATTTTAAATACCCATACCCATCCCAAACCCGTTTAATTTGGATTCAGGTTGGGTTTCATAGGGCGGGTACCTGCGGGTACTTAATTTTTTCCAACCCGTTGCCTTCCCTACTCCTTATTTATTGATTCCTCCTCCTGATTCGATCCTATGCTCTGTTGTAAGAATTCTATCTTTAGTATTAATTTCTCAAACTAAATCTCTCTTCTCTCTCGTTTCCTCCTACTCTCGAGCTATCTCTCTCTCACTAGTTGTTGTTTTCTATTTTTATTTCTTACCAATGACCACCTCCTTCTTACAATTCCAAGATTTTTAAAAATTTGACTACACGACACGATTATGTTGATCCACGTGATCACTGCAGTAGTCAGCATGACCACAGTGCTCAACTTTTCAAAAAATACAGTCGTGATCATAATCTTCCTAGGAGCACAACCACAGTGTTGGAGGTACACCCACTGTGTTGACAATCTAAATTCAGCTTGTGTAAATTCTAACTCAACACACTAGTCAACACATCCACTATGAGTCTTTAATACACTCATGTAACCATTGAATATTTCTATCGCTAATTTTCATCTAACATAATCAACATTTGAGAAATAGTTACATATAATATTTGTAAATATTCCATTGTAAACCAATACTTCTAACATTTCACATATATGTCGAGCTTCTGAATTTGGGGGCTTCAAAATGTGTTATACGTTCGATACTTTTGCCTCATTTTACTCATTAGTGATATCCATATTAGGATGAACACCAAATTTTTCTTAAATCATTTGCTCCATATTTATAACAGACTCTATCTAAAATGTCAGAACATCATTAATATTTTTGCTCATATCATTATCATTTATCCTTATTGTGTTTGCATCATTATAAGGGCTACTACTGCCTTCATATTATTGTGACTCATTCAATAATGCATTAAATATTTCTTCTGTCTCCCTATGTGTATTTCACCAATAATAATTGCTTATAAACCCACTAAAACTAATATGTGCAATCATTTTATCTGGACTATTAAATTGTCTAATTTTACACTTTTTATAAGGACACCGTACTACCGATTTAATTGAGTCGAACATATAATTTGACATGCAAAACTCCTTGAATTCTTCAACATTACACATAAACTATTGTTCAATAAACCGTATATCATGTGAACATACGTACACTCACACATATTCTTTTTATTATTTTGGTACCTAAATAATCATATAAACTATATTTAAATTAAAAACATGTATGTATAATAAAAACACACATTCAAATTTATTATGCACAATTATAACTGTAATGCCCCAAAAATTTGTCCATTTTAACTTGGAATAATGTTGATAGAAAAATGTTTAATTCAGGTGAGAATTGTGTATATTGTAAGTGGAAAGATGTTTGATTTAAGTGGGAAGAGGATATATATATAGATATGTATGTCGGGAATCGAAAGGAGGTAAAAAATGGAGACTAGTGCTGGAAATTTGCAAATAACGTATGTTTATTGTCCATAAACATACGTTATTCTTCATGCAGAATGAATAACGTATGTTTATAGGTAATAATAACGTACGTTATTCTTCCCTGTTTGTCCAGAATCGTATTTTGACTAACGTATGTTAATTGCAAAATAAACATACGTTATCGGGGGGTCTGAACATGTCATTAAAAGGCCGAGAACAACCATATTTGGGGGAAAACATCCCCAAATCCTCTGAACTCTCTCCCAACTTCCTAAACACATTTCTAAGCCTCCTTAAACACTAAAGAAACCTACCGACTCGTGGATTCAGCAAGGAAACAACACATCGATCCTTCCATCCGAATCTCTCCTAGCTAGGGTTCGAGCAAAGGTAAGAGTTCTCAAATCTAAGCTGAAATTTGTGTGAAATAAGATAGAAATGGTAGGGTTTTGTTGGGTTTTTATTGTAATTGCTTATTCTATAAGTATTTAACTAGAAAATGGAGGATTCAGAGAGATATGAGAAATTAGGTTTTTTGGGAAATTTGGGGTTTTTAGGGAAAATTAGTAGAGGATGTTGAAATGATGTACATTATATGATAAATGATAGTAAATGTGATTTAATATGTGTAGGTATCGATATTCATAACCCAAATTGAGAATCGGGCGACGAATTGGTCTTTGGACTCCGAGGTAAGTGCTTTTCGACACTTACTTTTGCTATGTTAGCCTTTGTTTGGTTAAATGGATGATTTAAATGTTTATCTTGGCATGTGATAGTGAAACAGTATTCTTGGAAGAATATTTTGTTTGAAATTCAATTATGTGGAAATTGATGAGAGTTAAATGGGTGTTGATTTGGTATGCTTTGAAAGTGTATGAAATGTGTAAGTGCACTTGACACTTACTCTTGTAGGAATTTTTCCTATGAATTGTGATTTTATGTGATAAATTATGTGTTGATGAATTGTTTAAGAATGTGAGACTTTGTATGTGTAAGGAAGTGTCCTTTTGGGACGCTTGCTAATGTGTGATTTGCCTTTGTATCGTTAAACATATGATTAATGTGTCCTTTGAGAATGTTATGCTTGGATGGTACTTATTTGGCTTGTAAGGAAGATGTATAAGTTGTGCTTGGTATGTTGGAATGTGTTAAGAAAGAAATGAACTAATATGACGTGCTTGTTTGTGGGATGACCTAAGATGATGGATTGTATGAGTGTATGCTATGCCTTGTGTTGTGATGAATGGAACTTAAGTGGTGCTTGTGGTTATATGCTCTTTATTAGAATGTTGTATGACCATGATGAAGCTTATGATGAATTGTGTATAGTATGCGTGATGTGTGTGCAAATACTATATTGATATGAACTATGAAAGCGTGGTTTATGGTAGGGTATGTTGTGGCTTTCTTGCTATGGATTGGCATTTTATGGATGATATGATGAAATATGTTTGTTTATCATGTGCATGTAGTGAATGTTCCTTATTGGTTATATGATGAACTCATATGAGTTACAAACGATGTATGTTTGATTTATCCACAAGTTAGTCTATTATGAGCGTTTGGCTTATGTTGTGAAATGGACTATTATTGTGGAACATTCATGTGCATGTGTAATTGTGAGAGTTTGAGATGAAATTGGGAATGCATGGAGTTTCATTCGCACATATCATTATTTTATAGGCATGAGCATGTTGTATGTCCATGCATTATGTTGAAAAGGAGCTTATGCTCACATTTAAAAAGGAGCTTATGCTCATATTTGAAAAAGGGAGCTTATGGCTCACATTGGAAAAGGAGCTTATGCTCACATTTGGAAAGGAGCTTATGCTCACATTTGAAAAGGGAGCTTATGCTCACATTTGAAAAGGAGCTTATGCTCACATTTGAAAAAAGGAGTTTATGGCTCACATTTGAAAAGGAGCTTATAGCTCACATTTGAAAAAGGAGCTTATGCTCACAAATAGGGAAGAGACTGGACTCTCTCTTACAATATGGTCTCCAGAGCACATCATTTGTGTGTGGAAATGCATTAGCATTTCATTCTTTTTCATATGGCATTCATTGCATCCATTATGTATACATGTTATGAGTTACATGGAAAATGAGTGTATGATGTTTATGGTTATGTAACAAACATGTTTTGTGATTTGATGATGTGTTTGTGGAATAAGACCATGATGAATTGCACTATATGTGTTATGTGATATTGTACATGTGTTGAGATTTGAGGTTGTTTTGTTTGGGATTCGATAGTAATGTGTTGCTTATGTTCTTGAATGAAAACGTGTATGGCCTATTGTGGTTGAATGTGGAATGGTGGGATGAGTATGATGATGAATTGAATGATTTGTTACATATCTTCAATGGTATTTGAAACTTGAATTAGTAAGTATAAGGATGCACATATGCATCATGATAAGGTTGTGTCTATGTATATATAGAAAATATGATAATGATGTGAGTATGTGGATGTGTGTGATTTGCATTGACATTACTCTTGTTCGTTGTTAAGGATAGGTAAGTGAACTTGATAAATGATATATGAGATGAGAATAGAGAATAGTATGACTTGCATGAGTGGTTTAATGCTGAGGTATATCGTTGTTGGCCGTAGGTTCAATAAGAAAGAAGAGAAAAAAAATGAGAGGAATGCATGATGTAAAGGTGTATAATTGAGACATGAATAAATGTTATGATCATGGATATGATATGGAGGTTGTGTGATGAGTAAATTGGTCAAAAATAAGCCTAAGATGGTTGTGTTGATGCATGTGAATATTATATGAAATGTGCATGTGTTAGACTTGAGTTTCAATGCTGAATTATGGTTCTGTATGGCATTAACGTACGTTAATGAGCCAATTAACGTATGTTAACACATGGTAACATACATTACCTATTGTGAAACCTACGTTATTCCTGTCTGGAAATCTTGGGAAGTTGCAGATGAATAACGTACGTTAGGGACAGTATAAACATATGTTAATATGGTCCAGAACACTAATTTCAGCCGGAATAATGTACGAATGAATATCTAAAGTGAGGAAATGATCTAGGATGAATTTCTAAGACATAAAATACATAAATAACTTGTTTGTGGCATGGCTACGGTGAGCCATTAGGGAATTTAGGCGCATATACGACATTGTGATCCTCCAACGCACCCGTATAGGCCGAAGGTTCCCCTGCGCATTCAACATAACAACTATGAGGATTCACTTACTGAGTATTCCTAAATACTCACCATTGTTTTGCTGTGTAAATGTGTGCAGAGTGATAGGTACTATTGACGGGACTACGTGATCGGCGAGGCAGAGCAGTGCAATACTGAAGGTCGAGCTCCCAGTAGTTTTGGTTTTTGTGTATGTTTGTATATCTATACATATATTAGTATAGATGTGATTTATAAACATATCATGTTAAATGTTTTCCACAGCTTCTGCATATTTAACTTGATTTTGTGTATGGCCATCGTCGGTCTTTGTGAAATGATTTGCAAACTTGATTTCTAATGGTTTCCTCCCTCCGACTTAAGTGTTTTAAAAGAAGAAAAAAATGGTGCTAAAATTGGTATTTATTTGAAAATGAGTTTTACGAAATTTGGCGTCACAATAACATACATGCAAATGTACAAAGAAAACTTCATTTAAATGTAACAACAACTAATAAACTTAAAACTTAAATTTATATCAGTTAAATAATCCAACAAACAAACTCTCGTCACGATTCGTTGATCTTGTCTTACCATATCATTGATCACAAAGTTTAATGTAAATGTAAAGGATATACATTTCAAAGAAGAAACACAACTTATTTATAGAAAAAATGACGGAAAATTTTCCTACAACATTGAGCGGCCATGTGGATGTTAAATTCAACGACCACGTGGTAGCTAAACGAAAAATAAAGGCAATAATTTTTGGCCAGGCATTTAGTGATCATGTGGACGATAATTTTAGCGACCATGTGGTCCCTAAGTTCCCCCACCAAAATTTTCTGCATTACTATTCATTGTGGTGCCAATCATTTGGACACTAATTTCAGCGAGCACGTATAAGTCGTTCACACATAACAACAACATATTAAAATTATTTATGACATGTATAAATATGATTAAACAACATTTAACTCATATAACTTGAATGTCACACGTAATGCATACAAATTATACAATTAAATGCATCAAACAGGCGTTCTGACTTGGTGCACGACAAAATCATTAACTACACAGAGGAAAAAACATTACACGAACAATGCAGTGTCCGTGTATGAAAACAGTATAGTACACAGTCATTCTATAGCCTACACGGTCAGAGGCATACCAATACACGGACCTAGTGTTCGTGTACTTGGGTAAATTCGATATGTAAACAAAATGCAGCGTAGAATTTTGATTCGTAAAATGTTAAAACTTGGTCTAAGCTAATTTTAATCATTCATATGAATCAAGAACATCACCAAACATGTTTTAATAAGTTTTTAGCCATTTAACTCAGTCAGAAAACAACTTTTACCATATTAATTAACATGCCAAAAACTTTATTGAAAACATAATGGCTTTCAAGGTTAATCATAAAAACCTAGTTTGATCAATTCTAATGTATTCAACAATAGCAACTTCATCAAATATAGGTCAACATCATTACCACAAACAATATCAATCTATTTAACTTAACACAAAACTTACAATATTTCATTAAAAGATTCAAATTTGAATTAAGTTTAATTGATTCTAAGGAAATCAAAAACTTAATTATGGATAAGTTGACACTGATACCATTGTTGGAAATAAAAAATGCTTCTAATGTGTTATTTAACGAACAAATCAACATAGTAGAACATAGAACATGCCAAAAACAATTTCATGCAAGATCATTTCATACAAATTAAGACCTAAAAATTTGTAAGGTTTAGATTGATTAACTTTTGAAGCTTTATGATTTTGTAAGAATACCAATCAAGAAGAAACAACTGGCTTCTTCCTCTACGATCTCACACACGTTTGAATGCAATTCGATCCAAGCAGAGTGCTCGCACCTTTCTCAGCTTCCTTGAATGATCGATAAACTTGGCAAGAGAGAGAAATACATCTTCTTCCTCTTCTTTTATGAGCTACACAATTCTGACTCAAAACAAGAGAGAACTTCTTTCTTATTTTCTACATTGGATGCACGATCTCGAGGAGAGAGAGAGAGGGACAACAGTTGGAGAGAGAGGGGACAGTGTGTCTCTATTAGGGGTAGGGTTTTGACTTCCCCTTTTGCCTTTAAATAGAACACTTTTTCTTTAATTCACTCTAACAGTAAGTGTTTAATTAAAAAATTAAACCACCTTGCTTCTATACTCTATGGCTGTGTATATCACTTAATGGGCCTTCAATGTGTCCATTTATCATTCGTATGAGGCCCACACTATTTGTTTTAATCAATTAAGCCCAAATACGTGTCCTTATATAACATCCTAAACTAATTACCTTTTGATCGTATATTTACCGTTATCATATAACTAATAAACCTTATTTATGTGATTAATCATATTATAAATATCCTAATAATTAAAAACTTTTCATTGATTCTCATATATCTAGTGTACACATTATTTCTTTATCATTTATATGCCGAATGTAAACAATTTTGTCATCAACATGGTTACAAGACGACCATTCACACGGCTTGAAACATGACTCATGTTAGTGTAATGCGACTCATGGGCATGACTCTGTATTAGACTAGCACGCCCCCAGTTTTGTATGCAACTCGGTGCTTGTGTTGATTGACAGAGCCTGTGTTGTAGCTTTTGTAACCTTTAGTAATTTGAAATGAACAATATATCAGCACAAATAAAATATTTATGTCATTTCCACATTTCCAAGATCAAACAACAACCACGTTTTATTCATATTCACCATCAATTATCAATATCATCAAACTATTTCATCTAACCTTGAAACTATATATATATATATATATAGATATATGTATGTATGTATCTATATAGATAGATACATACATAAATACATACATACATACATATATATATATATATATATATATATATATATAGATAGATATATGTATGTATGTATCTATATAGATAGATACATACATAAATACATATATACATACATACATACATATATATATATATATATATAAATACATATATATGTATGTATGTATTTATATAGATGTGTGTATATATAAATATATATATATATATATATATATATACATCTATATAAATACATATATATATATATATATATGTATCTATATATATATATACTTATATATATACATGTATATGTATACATATATAAACGCATACACACACACACAGACATACATACATACATATATATATATATATATATATATATATATATATATACACACACATACATATATGTATATATATATATATATATATACATAAATACATACACATATATATATATATATATACACATCTATTGTAGCGCCCCAAAAATACCCCCGTATAATTTCAAGGACAGTTGCGGAAAAGTGCTCTGAATGGTCGAGAACGGGATGGCGAACGGTTTGTCAAACCGTTCCCCTAACCGTTCTGTTGTTTGAGGTTGCCAGAAAGAGTGAATCGGGATGGAGAACGGTTTGGCAAACCTTTCCCCAAACCGTTCTGTTGCATGTAGAGCTGCCAGGAGGTTGAAATGGGTTGGAGAACGGTTTGGTAAACCGTTCCCCAAACAGTTCGTGTCGAGAGGACAGTTTTTAAAAGGGGCAGAAAACATATCCAAACCCTAAAACTCACCCTCATATCACTCCTTACCTTCCCAAACCCTTTTCTAATCAGTTTGATCCGCTCAAACATCAAACCACCAACAAAACACTAGGATTTCAGGGGAGATAACATCAAATCAAGGCTCAAATTCCTCCCTCTATAACCTAGTGTTCTAGGTTTCGGAAAAAGGTAAGATTTTCGATTTCAAGGCTAAAATGTTGATGAATATAGATGCATTTGATAGGGTTTTGATGGGTTTTGATTGTAGTGGATGTTTCCATAGGTCTTTGACCATAAAACTTAAGATTTGGTTGGATTTGACAATTTAAGGGTTTAGGGAAAACTTT
>CANYCX014058301.1:0-11135 GCA_948193385.1 Breynia disticha f. nivosa
TATAATTTGAAATAAAATGCATATATGATTATTTTATATGTACCTTATTTGAAAGATAAAAGTTTGAAATTTAATTATTATTTATGTTTGACATGTTATGACGTATACGAATAATATTTTGACGAAAAATGGAAAGTTGGCCTGTTGTGGCATTGTTGTTTACTGAGTTTTATAACTCACACATATTTTTATGACTGTTTCGCTCGGCAGATAAAAGACGTTAGGTTTCTTGTGGCGCAAGTTAGTGCGTATTTGTGCGTATATCGAAGGTGGGCAGTGCATGGTGTATCAAATTTTCCCTGTACATGATAAGTATACATAATGCATTGTATTTTTGAAAGGTTATGATTATGTAAAAATTTTTCCGGTGTGGATTGATTTCGTAAACTTTAATGTATTTTATAAACTGATGATGTATTTGGGTTTTGGGTTTGCTTAAACTCTGTAAACCGGTTTGACGAAAAGAAATGTGAGTTTTTAATTCAAATGAATTAAATTAAATTTTTCTATAAATACAAATGACGTTTAAGTTTGGATATCATTTTTGTTTGGAATTAAATAAATATATTATAAAATGGTATCCGAATTTGGGCATCACAGCAAAGCTCTCCCAATCAAGTTTTAATGCAGCTGCGTACTCAGGACTCGAACTCGAGATTTCTGGTTAAGCTAGAACAACCTCACGCCAGTTAACCCCACACCAGTTGATCTACGCGCTTGGTGGTTAACCTACCTAGGCTTTACTAGAGAAGTAAGACAGTTTTTTTGACTTCCCGGTAAATTGAATTCAGAAACGTAATTAAGTAAGACAGTTTTATACACTTCGCAGAAAATATACAATTTTCCCTCTTTACTCAGCCTCAACCAAGTGAGTCCATAGTAACTCGGTTTTTTCGTTTTCATTTATAAAAAAAATTAATTCATTTTTTATTAGATTTTATTATAAAAATATTATAAAAAATTATTTATATTAATAATATAATAAATACAGTTGAAAATAGAATACCGATAATAACCACAAACAATCAGACCATACAACATCTGCAAATCGGGACCCATCATATCCACATGGAGTAGACACAGCCACAACTGCCATAAATGAAGGAGTTCCATTCCTCTTCTGCTCTTCAGTTTCAGTTTCAAGTTTAAATTCCATCATTAACAATGGAGACTTGCTCTCTGCAGCCATCAACTTTAGCCGCCATTCCTGCTTCTGTCACTAAAAATGGACTCGCTGAGAAAAGTTGCATGCATGCTCAATTTCTTAGATTTCCAAAGTTAAATAAGTGCACACATGTTAGAAAGCTCGGAACTTTTGATGTCAAAGCTCAGGCTTCTTCAGGTATATTTCATTAGCCCATCATTTGATCAATGTTTTATAGTTTTTATATTAAATTAACCCAGTTCAAATAAAGGTAGAACGACTGCAGAAGTAGTAGATAATAATATAATTAGTCTATCAGTCATATGTTTTATATCTTTGAAAAGGGTAGTTTATGTTTTTATTATTAGATTGGTTTCGTATGTTTTTGCTATGAATTTTGAAGTTGTATAGTTCATTAATAAGATGTTTTCCAATCTAACTGCATTGTGTGTCAATCCACTGCTAGGTTAGATCAAGTGCTGCATTACATGTTTATCGGAAAGTTTTAGGTTGTTGAGTTACCACTGCAGAAAAATTATGGATTGGTATAGTGATATAAACACAAAAAGTTAAGCTATGCGATAATTTGTTGTAGATGGTATTTAACGACTATTATGCCAACATAGAAGTCTGGTGATGATGAGGACCTGGAAGTATACAATGCTTATTCCTGGGGCGATCTTCAAGCCGTCAGTGTATAATTAAATGTTGGTTCTTGCTTTGAGGTGTTCAAATCTGTGCAATTTTAAACATGATGGAAAGATTTTGAGATATGTAGAAAAAATCGCAATTCTATCTTGTATGTCAAACTAATTTAAAATGAACTTCACGTCATGCGCATTGGAATACATTGCCTGATCCTTCTACCTTTGAGAGTAATGTATCCAATGATGAGTTTTAGTGAGGGTGACTTCGAAATGAACTTCACATCATGTGCATTGGAATACTTGGAGTAGTTCAATATGTGGTTCAACTTTGGTTCAAATTCTAATGCCTTATATTTATTTAGTGAAAATATTTCTGCTAACATTCATTCACCTTTTGTTAGGCACTACAAAGTTCAGCTCACAGGAAGCTGGCAAAATCCAGAAGGAAGTGGATGGAAAAGATGATAATCTTGCTTTCGTTGCTGGTGCTACCGGCAAAGTTGGTTCAAGAACAGTCAGGTTGGTTTCTCCTTCTCAACTTTTGGGATGATGATTAATATATAAACATTCTTATGAAATGTAATTTCTCTCAGGGAGCTTCTAAAACTGGGATTTCATGTAAGGGCCGGAGTCAGGAGCGCTCAGAGAGCTGGATCTCTGGTGCAGGTAAAAGTTGGTTGCTAATAAGATGCCTCTGTGTTAATTTATTTTCCTTCTGAAACATTCACTAAGAAAATGATTTGATTTTCCAAATGCAGAGTGTGAAGCAAATTGAAAATGACAGCGAAGGCACGCCACGTAAGGAAATCGAGAACTATATTGTAGTTACTATTGATTTCAAAAGAAACTAAAAAAGTAAAGAATACTACAAATTTGAAAAAACTTTTGACCTTAGTTAAAAACAGCTATTATTTGGTGTTTAGCCCAGCTGTAGAAAGGCTTGAAATCGTGGAATGCGATTTGGAGAAACCAAACCAGATTATACCAGCATTGGGTAATGCATCTGTAGTTCTGTGCTGCATTGGAGCCAGTGAGAAGGAAGTCTTTGACATAACCGGACCTTATCGAATTGACTACCAGGCAACAAAAAACCTTATTGATGCTGGTAAACAGCAGACTTCCCTAGCCTTATTTGTTCAGTAAAGAATCTAAGTTTCTGATGTTAAGCATTTGCTTTTATATGCAGCTGCTGCTGCAAAAGTTAAGCATTTTATTATGGTTTCATCATTGGGGACAAATAAAATTGGATTTCCTGCTGCCATCCTTAAGTGAGTATGGTAATCTAGTGGTATCATTGGCATGGAATTATAGGAAGTTTCTTCTACTGATTTTTCTTTTCCTTTGCAATTTTCTGGTGCAGCTTGTTCTGGGGTGTGTTAATCTGGAAGCGGAAAGCAGAAGAAGCGCTCATTGCCAGCAGTATTCCTTACACCGTAAGCAATTGTCAAATGAACTGTAGATATACTATTTCCCTTTTTGATTTTATGCAATTTTGTTTTATCACCAACTTGAACTTGATGAAATCTAGTGCAATTCAGATAGTAAGACCAGGTGGAATGGAGCGGCCAACAGATGACTTCAAGAAAACGCACAATCTTACACTCTCACCAGAAGATACATTATTCGGCGGCCTGGTGTCAAACCTTCAGGTTGCTTATTTTATTTTCTCCCTCTTTTACGATAATTCGCAATGTCATGCTACTGGTAGTATCCCTTGAAAGCACACACTCTTTAGAAATTATGGTGTGAGATGCTGAATAGAAATCAATGACGACTCAGTGTTGTCTTATAGCTATTTGCTTCATTCAAGATGATTCTATTAGTTTAATACAACTTTACTCTTCTATGTCTTACACTGCTTCTTGTGTTGTAAAACTTGTAGATTGCCGAGCTCATCGCCTTCATGGCCAAAAACCGCAAGCTTTCCTACTGCAAGGTGGTGGAAGCAATTGCTGAGACAACTGCACCACTAACTCCTTTGGATAAGCTTCTTGAAAAAATACCACCTCAACGTCCTATACCTAAGGTGTTGTAATTTATTTGTCATTGTATCTTCAACAAAATCTGAAACTGGATTGGCCATTAGCCCCCTTCTAAACTATCTTTACCACAAAGATCAGAAGGATTTTTAGGATCGATTGACATCTCTGTTTATCTGTTCTATTTTACGATTTCTTTTTTCTCTTCAGGAACTTGACATTGCAGATGAGCCAAAGACAGCTCCTTCTTCCAGTGTTGAACCTGTGGCACCAAGTGCTCCTGTTCAGAAGAAACCTGTGGAAGAAAAAATTGTAGTGACAAGTCCACTCTCTCCTTATACTGCGTAAGAATTTTCCTCATTACTCACACAGAAGAATACATGCTTGTTTTGTGTTTTTAACTAGGATTTAGACACGAGAATATCATAATCATAAACTCTAAATAAGATGATGATCCATAGAGGCAAAAATAGCTTCAAGTTGTGCATTCTTTTTCTTTTCCTAATATTCTGTATGATATTCTTGGTTTACATGAGAATGATCCATTTAATGTTTTCAAACTGCATTGGAGCAACTGATTTATCAATTTCTTGGGTTAGACAAATTGGCTTCTTATTATTATCGTCTGTTAATGTGTATGTGCACATTTCTGGAGTTACATTTCTCCTTTCATATTAATTTTCTCTTGTAAATGATGTTTTTGCAGTTATGCTGATTTGAAACCACCTACATCCCCTACTCCAACTCCTTCCGGTGGTCAGAAGAAAAGTTTTGATCCTGTTGTGTAAGCTATCTTTTACACGTTTTCATATCAGAATATACTGCAGGATGATTGGTCATTATTTGTGTAATCCATTTTCTATAGTTACGAGGAATCCATTTTCTATAGTTACGAGGATTTGAAGCCGCTCACCTCTCCGAGCCCAACACCAAGTGGTCCAAAAGTACCATCTTCTGGTGCTTCACCAGATGTTGCATCATCAACAACTGGAGGCAATGACATACCTGTTTCAGGGAATAATGTTCCCCTGGGTTCACCATCTATTCATTCACCATTTCCAGTGTAAGTGTTTCCAGAAACTCCCTAAACATTGAAAGTAGCTGCTGAATGAAATCCAGATTGCAGAACACGTGTGAGTTATAGTGGCTCCTTTGTCTCTTCTTTCTGAAGAACCATAGTGGCCTCTTTTTCCTTCTGAAGAAAAGCTAGTTCCTGAAATAACACGGGATAATGTATTGCTTAAAGAAGTTTGGAGAGAGTGTTTTCCGGTTTATCTTACTGCCTCAACTTTTCCCGCAATCTTGAGATTAAAATCAATTTTCCTCGCATAACATTACCATGTAGAATGCTGGCCCGTAGAGTTGTTGAACTGTGAATGTCTATCTGCCTACTTTTTGGAAAATCTAATGCTAGATGCTGGCCTGAAGAATTCTTGAACTGGGAATGTCAATCATGCTTTCAGGTATGATGACCTGAAACCCCCCACATCGCCATCTCCAACTGCACCAGTGGGATCTGTCTTGACAGGAGACATCATGCCCCCAACGGTACCAGCGGAAGACAAGCCGCATGAAACTGAACCAAAACCTAAGCCGCTTTCGCCGTATTATATGTAAGCATAAAAATTTAGTATTTTTAACTTCCATCCATTGAATTCACTGAAAAATATTTATATGTTCTACTGAAGGATTTGAACCTCAGAAGCTGACCATTTTGTTTGATATTTGATTCTCTACGTCACAAGGTACGAAGACATGAAACCTCCAACATCTCCATCTCCCTCCCCGAGCAAATAAACCTGAGAAACTTCCTCATCCCACAAGAACGAATGAAATAAACGGTGAGGTTGGATGTGATCGTTTCTGCAGAAGGTTTTTTCAACAGCATCATGGTTTGTGATCCCTGAGGCTTCGCGAATGTAATCCGAGTTTTTCCTTGTTCTGGTCATTGAAATTATGTTCCATTCTTTACTAACCAGTTTGTGTCAATGCTGCTTCAGTTATATGTAACCTACTCTGAACTCAATATGATTTTGCAAACTGAAAAATATTTATATGTTCATAATTTAATGATGTAAAGTTTATATTATGAGAAAATAAAGTTTTTTTTTTTAAAAAAAATGAAAGGATAGCTCAGTTTGTACTCATAATTCATCCGAAGACCCAGACGACTGTGATGACCATCATCACCAGAGCACTGTTCGTCATAGCTTGGTGTTGCACCAGCCGGGAATCGAACCCGGGTCTGTACCGTGGCAGGGTTCTATTCTACCACTAGACCACTAGTGCTTGATATAAGGCTGAAGAATGTAAAACTATTTAAAACTAATTTCATAAGAAATTATTAACCTCAAATGTTAAAATTTGTCAAGTTTTCAGTAAATTTCTTCGATTATTGTGCAAATGGTCATCGAAGATTTCATTTAGAAAAACCCATTATTTAAATCTATGTTTCTAAGAGACTTCAAGCATCATTTTCCCCCCAACTGTTTGGCAAATGGATACATTTGTAAGAACAAGAATGGTGGTGTTTGCTGAAAATCTGTTCCAACCAACTCATAATTCCGTCAGTCCTCCCATCAAAATCGCACCCTTTTTATACCTCCTGGGCAAACAGACAATGCCTAAAAACGTGGTCACTGGTTTTCGTAACACTCTGGCAGTGCACACACTCGTCTATCATATCGACCCTTTTTCCTCGCAAGGCAGATCTAATCGAAATGCACCCTTGAAAAATCCTCCATATCAAGCTTTATCTTTAGGGCTACACCGGTCTGTCATAGTTTCTTCCAAAGGAGGTGCATAGGCATCCATCTGTGCATTAGTGAGCACCCTATGTTATCCGGCTTCCAACACCAATTATCTTTAACCACACGCACACTAAGTGGGATTGAGCATATTCGGTCTGCTTCTTCTCTCGAAACAACCATTACCATTTTATCCGAATCCCATGCTTTAACACCTCCCTGTTACAAATCAGTCTGCCACTGTCAATTTCTAATTTTCCTCTATCGGTAAAGAGCTTGCAAATGGTTTTTCGTGTCCCACCAATCAAGGATCTTTAAAAACTCTTATTGAAGAACTATCTCCAATAACCTTGACACAACTCTTTCTTATCAATGGAAAAGCTTTTATGATACCACTCTAGACAAAACATGGAGAGCTTCCAATGGTAGCAGCAAGAAAACTTGAGTAGGAGAAGTATCTAGCTTTAAAAACTTACGTGAAAAGAGATTCTGGCTCCGTCGTAATTTTCCACCCCGGTTTAGCAATAAAAGCCAAATTAAACTCTTGTGGCTAACGAAAGCCTATCCCTCCTGTCGCTTTCAGAGAACACATCCCATCCCACAAACTGCCATATGATCCCAGATCCCTCTCTTCTCTTGCCCACCTCCCCACCAAAAGGAGAATTTTTAACTTTCATCCATTGAATTCATTGCCATTTAAATCACATTTCACTTGGTCATCCCCGCCTTTTCATGTTCTACCGAAGGATTTGAACCTCAGAAGCTGACCAGTTGTCTTGATTCTTTACGTAACAAGGTACGAAGACTTGAAACCTCCAACATCTCCATCTCCATCTCCCTCCCCAAGCAAATAAACCTGAGAAAGCAACAGAACGAATGAAATAAACTGCGAGGTTGGACGCGATCGTTTCTGCAGAAGGGTTTTTTTCAACAACGTCATGGATTGTAATCCCTCAACTACACTGAACTCAATATGATTTTGCAAAACTGAAAATTATTTGGATGTGTATAATTTGATAATGTTAAGATTAAATTATGAGAAAATAAAAATTATTAAAAATAAAAGATAAGCACAGTTTGTACTCATATTTCATCCGAAGACCAGACGACTGTGATGATGTTAAGATTTAATTATGATTTTGCAAAACTGAAAATTATTTGGATGTGTGTATAATTTGTTACTGTTAAGATTAAATTATGAGAAAATAAAAGTTATTAAAAATAATAAAAAAGATAAGCTCAGTTTGTACTCATTTTTCATCCGAAGACCAGACGGCTGTGATGATCGACATCACTAGAGCACTGTTCGTCACAGCTTGCTTGAAGATGCACCAGCCGGGAATCGAACCCGGGTCTGTACCGTGGCAGGGTACTATTCTACCACTAGACCACTGGTGCTTGTTGTCAGGTGAAAGAATGTAAAATTAATTTAATTCTAACCTCAAATGTTTAAAACATCCAACAACAATTAATTACCGTACTAATTATATGGCATTGGAGAGTTCAGACGTGGTCAAGTTCCTCAGTTATTGCGCAAATGGTAATTCCGTCATTCAATCCACAGAGTTAGCAGTTAGGGTTTTGGGTTCTTAACTCTCACAAACAGCAGACAATACAAGTGAATGTTGAGTAACTAATCAACTCTCTTCAATGGACAAAGCCCACAACCAAACCAATGATAACAGAACTTTACCTCCAACTACTGCTCTTGCTTACTTAGACCCTCAATACTGGTCTCTTTTACTTTATAATTTCATTTCTTTTTCTTTCATTTCTTAATTACTTGTTTGATTTATATTTTTCTTACTTATTTGATTGTTGGTATTTTGTTTGTAGGGATGAGAGGTTTTCCAAAGAAGAACACTATGAATGGTTCAAAGACTACTCTCATTTTCGACATCTCATTCATGAATATATTCCTATTGGTTCATCTGTACGTACTTGCACTGTCTCTGATACATTTGCACACACTAATGTTGACAAATTCATTGAGTTTTTTGAACTGGGTTTGGTTTGATTTTCCGGGTTTTGGATTGTTTCCAATGATTTGGTGATGGTTAAGCTTTGAAATGTTTCTCGGTCAGAGTTTGTTGCTTTAGTTTTGTTTGAAATGGCATTTACAAATGTAATAAAGTTGTATGAATGGGCTTGTTATTTAGATTTAAGGTTTCTGTGAATTGCCGGGCACTTTGAATGTTATTGGTTCTGAGTTTTCAAATTTGGTTTGTTAAGTATGTGGTAATTAATCTCTTTCGTTTGATTTTTACGGAATCTTAACAAGAATTTTAATGCTGCAGGTATTAGAGCTTGGGTGTGGGAACTCGCAGTTGTGTGACGAAATGTATAAAGATGGGATTAAAGATATAACTTGTATTGATTTATCTACTATTGCTGTGGAGAGGATGCAGAAACGCCTGTCAGATAAGAGATTTAGAGGTGTATTTTTTGGCATCCACTGATCTTTTATACTACCTGATCCTTTTGTGATAAAACATTTCATGATTAGGGGAAGTTTCACAGAGCTAATATGAAAGCTTTTGATGTTTCTGACAAAATTAAAAATGATTAGATACAACAAAAGATATGTTTTTTTTTCCTGTCTTTGTTTGTTTATTTGCCCGGATCAGTACCGTGCACAGTTGTGTTTGAGAAAACTAAAATGCGGAAAGTAGTTTGTAGATAATGGCAAAAGACGAACGATTAAATTTGTGAAACTGTAGAATAACATTTTCTCATACTAACATTTGTTCTTGTTGGCTTTTCCTTTCTTGTGATCTTTTTATCTTCAGAAATTAAAGTGATGCAAGCTGACATGCTGAATCTGCCGTTTGCTGACAATTCGTTTGATGTCGTAATTGAGAAAGGAACGATGGTAAACAAATAATGAAGATTTTCATTCTCTTATTTGTTCAAACTTTCAGTTAGTAGTTACTTCTCTTTCCTATCATTTTATGACTTTATGTGATCTAGTCGTATTATTAATTAACAGGACGAACATTTATGTTCTGCTTATTTTCTCATATCTTGAAGGATGTATTGTTTGTGGACAGTGGTGATCCCTGGAAACCAAAGCCAGCCACTTTAGGGCAGGTCACTGCGATGCTTGAAGGTGTTCACCGGGTTTTGAAACCCGATGGCACTTTTATCTCCATTTCATTCGGGCAGGTGAGCAAACAAGCCTAGAGTACAGTAACGTCTCGTTTATTCTTTTTATAACCTTACTTGAATATCATCTCCTGCAGCCACATTTCCGGCGTCCTATATTTGATGCACCAGAATTTACCTGGTCGATCGAGTGGAACACTTTTGGCGATGGATTCCATTATTTTTTCTACATCTTGCGGAAGGTAAGCACGAGTCTCTTTTGAAACTGCAAAAAAAGCGCCGTATCCAGAAAAAAAATAGAACTAAAAAAGAATTCCGTTTTACGCTGCTTTCTATCGACTTAAATATGCGAAGTGCTCAATGGTTTTGCAGGGAAAGAAATCATCAAATGATGAAGGATGTAATGGAAAGATAGAGATTCCTTCAATATGTATGTATCAAGATGAGTTGGAAGGAGAAGATTATCTTTTCCGAACCAGCATTGATGATGATTCTTGAAAGATTTGTAAGCTCTGTTTGCCTTGTTCTTAGTTTCTTATCGGTTTAAGGAAGGACTTATGAAAAAGTTCTCATCCTCCATTTTCTGAAGTATATTTTACCAGCAAAAAATGAGGAGACTTATTTTTAATCAGTAGAAATTATATTTAGGACATATTTTGGTGTTTTATTTTATGAAAATGCATCACATTTAGTGTCGTTTGGAGTGCAAAGGAATCGGGCTCGTAAGTTACTCAAGTTTGAACTCGATAAAAGCTCGTTTATAATTAAGCTTGTTCGTGAACAAAATATTAAGCTCGAATGGTTAAATGAGTCAGACCTAAACAAGATATTATTCGGTTCGAAAGCTTACAAACATGTTTGTTTATTATTCGTGAATAAACTTGATTACATATTTGATTTTGTTATATTAATATATATCCGTTATAATTTCATTTTATTTCAAATATATTTTTTCCCAAATATTTATCTCGCTCAAATGTTTAAACATCCGAGCAAAATTATGTGGATTAGGTTTGTTATATCAAACCGATTAAAACATTATTCGTATTCCACTCTAAAAATTTATTAAATCTATATATATATACTAATTTGGACGCAAAATTGATATATATATATATATATATATATATATATATATATATATATATATATAATAATATATACTATATATTATTATATTATATATATATATAATAATAATATATAGTATATATATTATATATTATTATAATATTATATATATATATATATTAATAATATATATATAATAATATAGTAAAATACATAATCATAATTATACTAAAATTTATTTAGAATTTAAATTTTTAAAAAGATAATATTCTTATAATTATCTTGATAATTTACGATCCACAATTTTAATTGTAGTAAAATAAATGGTCCTAATTATACTAGAATTCATTTAGAATTTAAAGTTTTAAAAAGATAATATTCTTATAATTATTCTGATAGTTTATGATGTACAATGATGCACAATTTTAGTACAATGTATAGT
>CANYCX014058530.1:0-25332 GCA_948193385.1 Breynia disticha f. nivosa
ATCCCATATAGGTACGGTTTTTTCTTCTTCTTGGGATTCCAATGCTGTTTTCATTGATATAAGGAGGAGGGTTTTGTTTTGTTTCTGTTAGTGTTGAAGATGTAATGTTTTATAATAGAGTTGAATAGAAACAGAGTGACAGACATGCATGCACACATACACTAGTGGGGTTCGATCCTCCGTAGCGGCGTTGGGGGAGGCATACAGGTTCTAACCTGCCGGTTTGCCGGGACTAACCGAAAGACGTCTCTCTGCCCTTGGTTTGTGGATTAACCCAACCCCTTTCCTAAAATTTGTATACCAAAAAAAAAATACACTAGTGGGGTTGTGAGAAGGTGTAGAGTTCCTCATGTCGTAAAGGCTATTTAAAATATTATTAAAAAATATTTTATTTAATTTATCTACAATTTAATTATTATTATTTTAATTAACATAAAAATAATAAAATAAAAAATTATTCGAATATAGAAAGAGTAAAGGCTATTTAGAAAATTGTCATAATTGATCCAATTATAAAGTTTTAGATGTCATTGAACTGCTATTAATTTAGACTTTAGAGTAATGTTTTTTAAAACTAAAAAGTTTACATTATTTTTAGAACAGATCGTAGCATGACTCCTTCAATCTAAGCAACTATAAATATAATTGGATGAGTTTGGTGAAGAAAACGACAGATCCACTTCTAAAAATTGCAAGGCTACCAAACCAATAGCATCCTACACCCACTCATTTATGCATTTCGTTGTTGCTAAAATGTAATACCCAAACCCAACAACAATTTGTATTGTAGATAACCAAAGGCAAGACGAGAAATTTTAAAGAGACTTGATGAACCAGTATTTTAGAGTTTATATAGTTTTTTAGTACCACTACAGAGTTAGAATCGAATCTCGCACTCTCAGTATACTAATTAATCCTTTACCGCTGAATGAACAGACGAAAAGTTCGTCTAGAGTAGAACGCCTCAAACACTGAGGCCAGCCTAACTGGATTGGAGTGTAAGGGGAATTTAATAACTTGAAAGTTAGTAATGAAAAATGATATAATTGTGAATCCTATTAATGGATTGTGAGTCCTATTAATGGAATTCTTATCCAAATACATAGATCAAGTTAGTGGCTTCTTATCCATTATCATGATTCACCATCCATTTTACCAGGGTGGAATTACATGCATTATCAAGCTGGTTTTAACCTTCCACTAAAAATTATAATATTCTCTCTTTTTTATTTTAAATGTCAATTTTTTTATTATATATTTTAAAAAATCTTATTTAATATAATTATTTTTCTAAATTTATCTTTATTTAATATTAATTGGTCAACTGAATTAATTTAATAAGACTAGAGTTTTGTCTTGTATTAAAACCACATAAAAAATGTGATTTGTTATTGAATAAATATTTATTAGAATTATGAACTTCTATTAATACTCTCTCCGTTCTTAAATAAGTTTCTTTTAGACTCAAAAATTTGTTTTAAAATAAGTGTGTTTTGAGAAATTTAACATATTTTTTCTCAAATTATCCCTTTTAAATTTCGTTCTCATTCTCTAAAAACTAAAAAAATTTCTTTTTCTCAAAACTAAGACTAAAAAAGCTCTTTAGTATTAAATTTTTTTAATATTACAACAACAAATGTATTGGAACACTGAATTTTAAATAGGGCCAAAATAGTCTTATTTTTATCTATTAAAGTTATTTTTTTAATCTGTGTGCTCATTGTTAAACGAACACTTATTTAAAAACAGAGGGAGTAATATATTAGGGTATTTTAGTAATATTTTTGTAAAAAATTAAATTATGACACTTATTTTGAGATATTCAAAGTGTAATTTTATGGCAATTAAAACGAAACGAAAAGAGTATACAATTTGCTAATTTTATATTTAGATAAAGAGAAAAAAAGAATTCACATCTCTTAATTTTTTTACACATAAAAGAATTTAAAATTAAAACATTTAAAATTAATTTATCCTTCTCATTTACAAAATCTAGCTTCGCTATTGCATTTCACTTCACTAATCAACGGACTTTTTACCAAAAAAAATTAAAAGAAAAACAAAATTCTCAATTCATCGTCAAAATAAAAGTAATTCAAAATTTATGGTGGTTTTAAACTAATTTCAAGTTTAGTGTTTTTTTTAGGAAGTGACATTATGCCATTAGGTGTGGCATAATGTCACTTCACATATTTTAAATTAATTTAATTTAAAATAATAATGAGTTAATAATTAAAAATAATAAATAAAAATGTATAATAATTTCTGAATAATTTATTAATGATTAAAAGTAATAAAAATATGTCAATAAATAAATAATGATTAATTACTGATTAAAAATTTATGTACAACGTGTAGAATATATTAATGGTGTCAATTTTTTTTATCAAAGTACTAAATTAACTGAAATTATTTTAACAAATAATTTTAACTAAAATTATTTTCTTATGTCATTCGTTCTTTAATTTATATAAAAAATACATGTAATTATCATTTTTAAATTATATATTTTTTCTACCAAGCATATATATTTTTTAAAAATATATAATTTTGTCAATCAAGCATAAATTTAACAATGTATTTAAAACTACAGTATTTTTTCATATCACTACAATTTATTAATAAATAATAAGTCAATAAATTTATATTAACAACAATATATTTAAAAATAACTCACTTCCATAACTTAATAGTAATTAATTTTCTAGCTTTTATATAAACCTGTCAAATAAATACAGATTATTAATAATGAACAAAAAAAATAATTTTATTTTAAATTAATAAATATATTTATTATCTAATAATATTAAATTAAAATTTTTAAATGATAATAAATTAGATCTATATATAAATAAAGTAATAATTACAGAAAATATAAAATATTTTTGAATGGGTAGGAAGTGTAATGAGAAGGAAATGATATTTTTTAGTGAGAAATATAATGAGAAGAAAATGATATTTATTTATATAAAAAATTGAAAAAAAGAACAAAAGAATTGAAAGCTGATGTGGGAGATGACTTGGCATAAAATGCCATGAGTCATGGCATATAGTACACAAAATACCATGACTCACGGCGTTTTAACTTAGAACCCACCATAAATTAGGGATAAGTTTTATTTTCTACTTCTTTGGGAATAATGTTTTCCTTTACAACTAAATTGGTCAAATGCCCCTAGTCAACTGCTATATAGCCTGTAGTGTCTGCCAATTTTATTTTGCATGCAATAAAAAAATATATTGCTTCTTGTCATTAAATTATCGTGGGAATTTGGCGACCCTTTTGTCCGGTTGTTTCGGAGGAGCTCAATAAATTTATGGCCCTATCAAGTTCACTATAAAAACGTCAGTTCATGTGAACAATTAGCATGATCACATCATCAGATTAGCATTTTGTTGGGTGTGGCATGTGCGATAAGCGAGGAAGCAATTCACAGGACGACATTTGGAGATATGTTTGTGGAATCTGGCCACTACACAAAGGTAATTTTCTTACTCTATCACTTGTTTGATCTTATGCTTAGCCGATTGTGGAACACATGTGGATGTATCGGGTCTATTGCTCTTTTCCAATGCCATGTTTAAGGATTTGTCGTTTCTCTCATAATTATCTCCTCAGTGGTCCAACCTTAGTTCGAAGGAACTTGAAATGGAGAAAATGATGGCCCCGATTTAATTCAAGTATCCAAGTAGGTGTGGCCCTCACAAGGCATAGACACTCTTTTTTCGTTACTGCTCTAACAAAGTTCATAACTTAATTCAACTAGCTGTGGTTACAAAGATGAAAGAGGAGATTACTAAAATGCAGCGCTGAAGCATTTTTTAGCTACATTATCACACTGACTTTGCAACAGTCTTTTTGGCTCTGCTGCAAATTCAACTAGTTGTGGTTACAAAGACGAAACAGGAGATTCCTAATATGCCGTGCTAAAGCACTTCTTGGCTACATTATCACACAGAATTTGCAACACGGCCTTATTGGTTGGTCCAACGTAGCGCGGTGTTTTGAACTGGTTAACAACCGCTCCTAGTCCAAGATAATGATCTAGAATCTTCTGGAAAGTTCCTTTCCAAACAACTCGGAGCTCGAGTGGTCCAATTGCGTTGATCGTGCGGCTGGTGACATAGCCTCCATCTTGAAAAGCCCGGTCCAAGCAGTTACAACAATCTTGCAAGATCTTGTCATTTGGTTCACCATTGATTTCCCAGAAGATGACATAATGGCCAGGTTCTGTTGACATATCAACCATACTGCTGAAGTCAACAACTTCAAACTTCTCTGCAGCTAACAACTTGCCTGCATCTTCTACTGCCATCTGCAAATCTTTCTCAGTGTTCTTGTCGATGTTAACACTGAGTATGAGATTCCTGCGAAACATGAACTTAATTTCCGGGGTCGAATTATGGAAGCCTGTAACTTTGACCATATCCCCCAGCTTATACCTATATAATCCTGCAATTTTCCAACACATTATTAGACATTATTTTTATGTTTTCAAAGGATTGAACAGTCACGAGGTGAGCAATAAGATTGATACCTGTCACACTGGTAATAACGATCTCGTAGTCTTCTCCAATCTTGACTTCAGTCAGACCAACCGGCTCTGGCTCTACATATAGGTCTCCATCATCGTTGTTAACAGGAATGAATTCGAAATATGCAATATGGGGAAACACAACAAAAGTGGCTTCCTCCGGGGGAAGTTTTGGGTTAATGTTTGCTCCAATCCACCCTTCTGAAGCGCCATAATCGGCACTCACCAGAGGCACATCCCCTGCATAGTGCCTTAGCTTCTTTGAATAAGGCTCCATTGATCCTGTCAATATCCCGTGAACATACTTAACATTAGGGAACAGTGCTGGTATTAAGCCATACCAATTGGTCAATCCTAAGCATTTGTCGCGGATCAGATCAGCCAATTCCGGGTTTGGACTAAGAAGCCTTGACATTGCTGCTCGGATGGACGGAACAGTGACTCGGCTGCTGAGTACTCCGTCGCGAATATCGCAACAGAGATCTTCCCACACTTGTTCGAATTTTCGGAAGGCAAGGACAATGCTGTGAGCGAATGAAGATGACACAATCTGGATTTCTTCACGAAAAATTAGTCCACACAGCAGATGACAGTACAATGACTGGGGAAAGTCAGGACCAAATATAACTTCATCAGGGCTGCAGCAGGTTGATTGAAGTTCTGCCATTGCAGTTTTGAACTGAGAATTACGGAAGACATTTGATGAAGCAGTTCCAAAACTCAATCCTCCTTTTGTTAGGCCATGCTTACCGCCGTAAATGAACTGCAGTGCCTTCCCTTTCTCAACAGGAAATTCTCTGCGTAGAACATCATCTATACATTAACAACCAAATAATTTCGTCTCGAGTGTATGCCTAGTGCAGGAAAACACTAAACAAGAGAGAAACAAATGTGTCGACACCACGTCTTTACATAAAAGATTAGGTTATGAGTCCACACCACACGTATAAATGCTTCTCACATCCCACAACTCTTCAATTTGAGATTCTCACTTGTTTTCTAACTTATGGAATCCACAAAAAGCCAAAAATTATTAGTAGAAAAACATACCGGTTCCTGAAAGCAAATGAAGTCTTGAAAATCTCCAGGGTGATGTTCATCAGCTCATCATTGAAAGGTACAAATTTTCGTGTTCCTTTGCTAGTCCCCGAACTACAACAATACGAATTTTTCTTTCAAATTTTGGATTAAATTACGAAATCATCGATGAGTTAATGAAAATCACGAAACAAGCAAGAATTATGGGAACAAAACCTTAAAGACATCGCTGTAATTGGCTTCCCAGTAAGAATAGGAGAAGGATCACCATCAGCAATCCTTAAAATATAAGGTTCCAAATCTTTGTGAGTAACAAGTGGCACACAAGCCTTGAAGCTGGCAGGGTCAGTCCTTCCATTAAGACCTAGATTCTGCAGGTATTCAGCAGTTTCATTCTCTTGAAGAATCTTCTTAAGTGTCTCTTTCTGAACTCTCTCAGCATCCTTAGTCAGTGCCTCAAACTCTTGTATCACTTTGCTTGGGATAACTGCCTCCATCTTCTCCAACGTCCTTACAATATATAACTGCACCCATGAAGGTAATGAATCAGGACCAAAATGAGGAACTTTATAAGAACCGCCAAAAATGTGAAAACTACAAAGAACGTTCATGCATCACAGATTCGATACATTGAGTCTCTCTCTCGCACACACACTATAAACACAATCAAAGTCTTTGATAATTAGAAACAACAAAAACCACGTGTTATAAATGGTTAAAAAACAGTTAATAAGACAGACCATTGAGGGTTAGTGAACAGAAACTGATTTAAGGAGCAGTAAGAAAAGAAGCGTACTCAGACAAGACGAGTTGGGAAATGGTGTAAGAAGAAGAAGGAGGGAGATTGTTGGGGTTGGAATGAGTGGAAGATTCAGTTGTGAGATATATAGGATTTAGTGGCCCTTCCTTCATTTTTCTTTATTCAGTTTTAATTGGGTCGTTATTCTGACTTTCCGTTGCCTATTTTGTGCTACCTAATACGGTAGTCTTTCTTTCATTATTACTTTTCTTCTTTTAGTGCCTAGGGATGCTGATGAACAAAATATTATTGTGCAGTGATATTTGATTGAAAAAACTAATGGCACGATTATGATCTGTTAATTCGAATTGTCACCCTAAAATAAGTTGGGCTACTCTCGAGCTATTCGAACTCAATAGAATTTTTTTGAGCTCGACTCGTTTACAATCAAGCTTGTTCATGAACAAAATATTAGGCTCGGATAATTAAACGAGCCGATCTGAACAAGGTAATTATCAGCTCGAAAACTCACGAAAATGCTCGTTTAATGTTTGTGAATAAATTCGATTACATATTTGATTTTTTATATTAATATGTAGCTTTTGTATTTTGTGTATATGATTTATTTAAAAGTGAATCATTTTCATAATAAAATTGTATTTTGATAAAATATATAATAAATTTTACTATATTAATTAAACTAATAACTTTATTATATAAAAAATATCAATAATATTTAATAAGTATGTTAATTTTTACTTTTATATCAAATAAAATTGTATTTTAATTTTGGTTTAGCAAAGATAGAAAAGCTCATGAACATGTTTGTTTGCTTGCGAACTTTAAACAAGTCTGTTCGTGAACAAAATTTTGAGCTCGATACAAAATTCGGCTCAAACTCGAACTCGTGAAATTTTAAATAAACTGAACTTGATTACTCTAAAACTCGGCTCAACTCGATTCGTTTACAGCCCTACGTGAGTCAATACTCAAGACTGTTCTCAACTTGTATCTCTATTATCTTACAATTCAAGGAAATGCAGATAATTTGTCAATCAAGGAGATATCTGATTTGTTGCCAAATACAAAAAAAGTTTATAAATTCTGGAGTAATCAAACATGGAGACACACATCTGACAGCAACAAATTCTATGTTTTTATGTTACTTTTTGCAATTGGCCATCCTTTTATTTTTGGCGTACATTTCGTGTTTTGCTGTCATTTTCATTTAAGTTTCTTGTTATTAATTGTTGTCATTGACGATTTGAATACCATTGAGTCAGGGGCTCTTGGAAAAATATCTTCATATTTGTTCATTTTTCAATCGTTTGATTAAATTTCAGTATTCGCACTTTTTCATTTAGTTTGGAATAATTTTAAAATTCTTGGCACGCTCACACATATTTTTTCTTTGTTTCTGTACGATTCGTAGTAGGAAAATACGACATTTATTCGTTTTTTTAAAAGAGAGAAACAATCACATTAAATTAAAATTATTTTTATTAAATAAATTAAAATTTTGAATTTATTTTTACTGCATTTAATAACCAGAATTGATTGTCTCATCAAAACCATTATTTAAAATGACTCCTCATAAAAATTTCAATTAGACATGTAATAGTTATTGGGTGTATCTTCTAAGTTAAGATGCGAAAGAACAAATTGTGATATCTATAATTTGGTATTTGAAGATAAAAAAATTATTAGCTTATAGCCACCAAAGTAGGATTAATACTAATGTTCGACATTGGCTCATATAGGAGCTAATTTAAAAATAAAATCACATTTAATTTCTTCAATTTGTTAGGACATTACGATTAATTATATCTGCAATACTTCAAGTTGCAGATATTATTGAAGTAATTAGGCAATTTTTTTTATAATAAATACTCTGACAATATGACGTTCCGAATTTTTGGCGAGACGAGGATTATGAATTATTTAGAAGACAAGGTGGATTGCGGAGAATGGCGACGCCAGTGGTGGGGCAATTGGCATCCATTACCGGGCGTGTGTGGTATATATGGGAAGCTATTAATGGTTATAGTCTCCGAGGGACGGGCCACAGTAAGTAAGGAGTGGTTCTGCTGGAATCGTCATTTTCTGGTTTTGTTAAAAATATCTTAGTCGTTTGATGACCTCTCATATTCAAGTATTATCTGATCCTTATTGAACTACCAGGGAATGTGTTTTTCTTTTCTATATTGTTGAATTTGGGACTAATTGATTCCCAAAATGGACTACATGAGAAATGATTGTAAAAAGTGTAAAGAACGAAGTATATTTTAAATTTGACTGAACAATAAATAAATTATGATAACTCAAAGTTGGACGACGCTCAGGTGCAGAGCTAGGCCGGTGTCGGTGAGGTCACATGCACCCGCCAGCACGTTCGGAACACTTGTGCATGGTAGTTCTAGAATTTGAATTGTCCATGTGCACCGATAATGACGGGGAGAAAAGGCAGAGCACCGGTGGTGGAGTAGAAATGGGGCAGATAAATGGCGGTCGACGGTGAACGTAGAACACAGACGAGGGACGACGGTGGATGATGGTGTACTGGTGTTGGATGGAAGAAGATGTTGGGGGAGAAGAGAGGTGAGAGTGCGACGACGTAGTTTAGTTTTGTTTTAGGGTTTGGTTGGAGTAACTAGAAAAAATTAAAAACAAAAAAGAAATCAAACGGTGCTGTTGCCTATCCTCTTCATGTTAATCTCTACAATTTTGTTTGATCTGTGATGAAAAAGAATACCTGAAGTATGGAGTTTTTTTTTTTTTGGCTTCTCGCCATTGCATTCTTTACATCATTTCCTTCATTTTCTACAGTAAATTTTACAGGTGATCATAATCTCCCAAATTTTCGATCTCAAATCTTCACGGTCTCGAGGAAACAAGTCTGACACAATTTTCATTAGCCTGCTATACCTTTCTGCCATGTCTGAAAAAGCAAAAAAAAAAAAGTTTCAGGAATGTGTTGAAATCTCCAAGTTCTTGGTATCAGCATTCTTGGCAAACCAAAACTAGAAACATACCTACAGTCTTTAATCATAGGTTGATTTCTCTGTTTTGCTTGTTTTCCCGGAACCCTAACTTCGTGTATTTCTCTCCTCTTCGTGTGTAGTCTTGCTATGCGAGCTTCGTGATCTCTCATTTTCTCCACCATTTCTTCATTCCCACAAACTACGCAATCCTCGGACGACATAGAAATTAGCGAGAGAAACACAATCATGAGGTTCAGTTCCGACAGAAAATCTGAATTCAGTAAAGGGTCATCATGCTCTTCGTCTTCCTTGAATTCTTCTTTTCGTGATGTACACTGATCTGCTTCATGGTTTGTTTCTGTAGGATATTCCTCCATCTTCTTCCTTGGGCTAATATCTTGTCGGACCTGAAACTATACTTGGTGATTACCTTCATTGGGAAGCCACTATAAATACAAAGAAAAATCCATAAAGATGAAGAATATAATTAGTCTTCCTTCCATGAAAGAACATTAACGCTTGCGAAAACTTACCTATAATTAACTTGTGAAAAAATAAGAACTTACCTTCATTTGGATCCACCAGAAGAAGACCCGTCAATTGTAGGAGAAGGATCGTACGAGCCATCTTGTTTCCTGCTTTAGCTAGCCACTATATATATATATTTAACATGCCAAACTCTCAAATACTTGGTACTCAATCAAGCAAATAACTCTAATTATTAAATACAGTGAAAGATATATTTTATAAAAAGTAATTTTAAATTTTTATAATATATAAAATTTAATGAAAACAAAACGGACAATTCTCATAATAAAAATCGTTCTAAAAATAAGGAAAAGATCCATTTTTCTACGTCATAATCAATAAAACTGTAGAATTTGTTTGCTAATAAGAGCATTATTGAGAGACTTCCTATATAATATCTTTTTTTATTTTATCAATTTTTATTGATAGCTCATTACTTCTACAGACCCTTATCTTTATTTTTTTAAGTTGTTTTAATGATATAAATTTGGATGGAGGAATGTTTAAGGAATCTGATATTACATAAATTATTAGTAGATTAAATGAAATTAAAGAGTAAATAATAAAATAAAAAGTATTTTATAGATGCCGTTAAGAATATTTTAAAATGAGGGGAAAAACAATGGGTAAAAGTGGGGTAATTTTGTAGTGTAAGAAACTATCATTGGCCTAAATAGATATATATAGTTTTCTATAATCTTTTTTAAAGTGTTGTTAACCTTATTTTTTTACATCCACTCAGATTAATTTACAAGAAGAAGATTGAAGCTCAATTCAAAATTGTTTTATTTTTTTATTATTTAATTTTATTATAATAAGGATATTTTTTTGAAAAAGACAAATAAATGCAAATGATTTCCTAATTTTTCAACGTTTGTTACCAACGGAAAATAAGTCAACAAAATTATAATTTAAAAATCAATGAAAATAATAATTATTTTAAAATAAAATATTTCTCTTATCTAAAATATAAAATTATATATTTTTTAATATTTTAAGATATTTAAGTATGAAATACTAGCTAGAAAATATATTTCTGAAAAATAAAATTCTAACACATGGAAAATATTTTCCACAAAAAATAAATTTCTACCAAACAAACATAGGGTAAATGACATTGTGAATAAAATTGAGTAGCATGCTATAATTTAAGTTAGAGAAACATGAAATAATTAAGCAAAAACAATTAGTATTATTTTTAAAAGAGATAAAATCAAATATCATGGGTAGCTTGGTAAAATGAAACTAAGCAATGTACAATCATATTTGAGCGGACAATTATAATATTTACCGAAAAACATCTAAAACTAAAAAATTGATGTTATGTGTCATTAATAAATATAATGTTTATGATTAAATTTATATAGCAGAGATTTTTCGAACGATGTTCTCTAAAATTCTTTAAAATTATCATGTGTTAATTTTATGACTTTTATATTTTTACAATATTAAATGAATGACATATTAATTATCAAATTTTATTAAATAGTTCATTGAATTTGGTATTATCGATATCAATAATTTTGTTATTTATTAAAATGAAAAGAATACATAGAAAATTATATTTATGTATTTAGGTGTGTGCTAATTTATAATTTATTTTATTGTTATTTAAATTTTATTTTTCTATCATGAATTATTTATGCAATTTTTTTTTGTAGTGAAAGCCGTGTCAACATTATACAAAATCTTATGTTTTGTATAACTTATGATATTTTAGTGGTTATTTGGTGAAAAAAATACCAAGAATAACAATGAATAATTTATAAATTTCAAATTTTAATGAGCTAGTTCTTTTTAGAATTACTTTTGATAAAAATATGCAACTTATTCTATTTAATATTACTTATTTGATAAGTGATAATTAGATGATTATTCCTTTTTTTCAATTATTATATTATTATTTTACTCCTATATATTGATCATACACTTTTATACTACATTAATTTAACATAAATTCAATCATAACATAGAAGTTACTTAAATAATTGTCATATCTTCGTAATAATTATTTTTGTAACTATATATGTCATTTTAATTTCAATATATTTTTTTACAATATCGATAATGATGTGTTATTTTTTATTATATTTTCAAGAGTTATATTTTTAATCATCATGTGTAGAGATATCAAAATACATTAGTGGTCATGTTCTCCATTATTGGCAAATACACTGTTTTGGTTCATAATATAACTTTAACTTCTTATTACAATTGATTAAAAAATATATTGTTCTTCAATTGCTATAATACATGCATCTTAAAAATTAACTTTTGGATTTATTTATCCTGAATGCATACATCTTAATATAAAAAAAGTTGAAAGAATATGCAAACATATAAAATGTCTTCTTTTTATAAGTAACTTCTTATCAAATACAGTAAATGCATGTCTTAATTAAAAAAAAAAACTCACTGTAATCTTGTAATGATAATTTATTATACTTTGTCTTCTCTACTTTCATTTGTTGTTAAATAAAAAAGAACGCAAAATTTAAGTTAAATGATAAAAATATTCTCATAAGTTAGTATAAAAATACATAACATTGAATAAACTTTTTTTTGTAGAAATAATTTTTTTAATTTATATTTTGATAAGAAAATTCATTCACAATATTTTCAATAAAATCATATAATTTCTCTATATGAACTTTCTCATATCTACAGTAAAATAGTAAAATTTATTGATCTATTCACATGTGGTAATTCATCTACTCACAAATATATGTTGCTCTTTCAATTAATATATTTATATTAATTAATATAGTATTTATTCAATTAATAAACTATTCATTTTAACTGAAGTAATTTAAATTTTTTTTAATCTAATTATGTTTTTTGAAATCATTTAATTATGTTAATTATTTTGGTTTTTTTGAAACCATGTAAATTACTCCCTCCGTTTCAAAAAAATTGTACAAAATGACACTTTAAATGTCCCAAAATAATTATCATATTTTAATTTTTTAAACACTTTTTTTAAAAATACTCTTATAATAATTGTATATTTTAATAACTTTTGCTTAATTATAATATAATAATTTTTCAAATGTATATATTTACCATTATTAGTTAAAAATAAATTAATAATTATTTTATTTTTTTAATATCTGTGATAATAAAAAAATGATAAATATATTGAGAAGGAAGTATTATTTTATTAATAGGAGTGTTTAGGGATTAAGAACAGGAGGGCTGCGGATTCTGGTAGGCATCTTCGATATGGAAAAGAGAATTTTACTTTTTATTAATGCAAAAATAAAAGAGAGCCGACAAGCTGGTCCAACGTGGCCATTTACTGACCACTCGTTACTTCCCGAGCGACGTGTCGTAATCTTGACCTCTTCTTTGAAGTTCAACTTGACTTCACCAAGTCACAGTCAACCAATAAAATCAAACTAGTCAACAAATCGAACGGCGAGGATTGACGTGGAATCTGCAGTTATTAAATTCACACATAATATCCAAACAACATACTCGTGGTTACCGTTTAATCTCACAGAATCCCTAGCGCTAATCATAAACTTAATTCAAATATTAAAAAAAAACAAAATAAAATGAAAATGTGTGGAACGAGTAGGCAGTTTTGAAAATATCTATGTAGATACTGATACGACGCTTTTTACAGTTACACGTCTCCCATTGTAATAAGAGAGAGAGAGAGAGAGAGAGATATTTAATATTTTTTTGTGAATTTTAAATTATTATTATTTTAGTTTGTAATTATCGAGGCAGGCAACTCTGTGGCCTCTCTTTTCTCTGCTTTGCTCTCTCTGTATTCTGTGGCTTACTCAAGGTTCTATCTGTTCATTTCATTTTTTGATTTTGTTTATTGTTTGATTGATTAATTTATTCCTGAACTGTATTTTGATTTTTTATGCGTTAATTTTGTTTCTCGTTTTCTGAATTTTGCTATGTTTTTGTGAGATTGTACGATTCTACTTGTGAATTTGAATTTGCATTTGATTGTTGTTGCATGTGAATTTGAATAGAATGTGGATTGCGTTTGGCAAATTGTGGAGAGTTTGTTGAGTTAAGTTTGTTGTTTGTGCAGCATGGAACAAGTTGAAGAGGAGGTTGTTGTGAATGATATAGGTAATGGTGTCGAATTTCAAGGTAAAGAATGTAATCTTGCTTTAGAAGTAGGCGGAGACAGAGCGTTGGCTTCGCCAGTAATGTGTCCTTCGACGAGAAGTGGGAATTGGATACAGGGTTCGGCTGGTTATTCCGGGGGACAGGATTTGAACAGGTGTATGTTATCTGTGGCGGGATCTGAGTCACCGCATACTAGTCCTTGCTCTATTCGAAATGTTGGGAATATTGTTGAAGAGGTGACAATGCAAAATTGTCGGAATTCGAATAATGCGTTAGCTGGAGGTGCAGATGCTGACAAGGGGGGTTTATCTAGTGCTGTAATGGCTCGGCGTGATCTTCCTTTGAAGACAATGGGTGGTTCTAGTTTGTCTCCGATGTTGGCAAGAAGAGTTGCGAAAGGAAAGGGGGTTGTTAACCGAAACCAAGAAGCTGTTACTGAATTTGGCAGTGCACTTGGAGGCCAAGTTGATGAAAATATGTTATATGCTAGACGAATTGCTTCAAACGCATTGATGAGATCGAGTGCCAGGGGGAATCACATTGCACTTATGGTTGGTAGGTCAAGTCCTGAATCTTCACATCGTGCAATCAATTTGAGAGAGTGGTTGAAGCCTGGTTCAAATAAAAAGGAAAAGGCTGAAAGCATATCAATTTTTAAGCAAATTGTGGAGCTAGTTGATTTAGCTCACTCTAAAGGACTTGCTTTTGAAGATTTGCGTCCTTCTTGTTTTAACATATTGCCCTCAAATAAGGTTGTATATGTTAGTTTACCTGCGCAAAGACAACCAGGGCTTCTTACATTTCGTGATTCTTCTAAAAAGAGGCAATTAGAACAAGACAAGGGAACTTCTAGCAGTGTGGTTGTGAAACAGCAAAAACTGGGTGAGGACATTACATCTCTTATGCAACGGTCTCATTTTGAGTCTAATTGTGACATCAGAAACAATAGTACTGCAATTGATTCATATACCACTCATCACCAAGAATTGGGATGTGTTGAACTCCGATTTAAGAACTATTCTAACTGCCAAAACTCATCATTGACAACAAGAGAACAGCATAATTCAGTAATTGCACTGCTGGAACAAAAGTGGTATAAAAGTCCAGAGCAACTAAACGGGGGCTGTGCCACCTTCTTATCAAATGTATATAGCCTTGGTGTTCTTCTTTTTGAGGTGAGGCAATCTGGTTTTCTTCTGTATTAACGAGATGATTTAATGCCTGGGTTCATGAAATTTATGGTATTACAAATAGTCAGATCAAAAAGTGTTGAGCTGCATGGTGCATTGGATTTGATAAATAGACTTAACTCGTATTGATCATATGAAAAATAATTAGATAATTTTGTATTGTCTTTTTTACCTTTTTTGAATCCAAGGGATTTTTTTTTGTGCAATAATGATCATCTTGAAAATTGAAAAAAAAAATAGTTTAACCAAAGAATAATCGTCAATTCGTTACTTGCCAAAGTTTAGGAAGCTAGTATCAATATAATTTCGTATTTTTATTTTTTCAGTTGCTCAGCTGGTTTGAATCATCCGACATGCATTTTTCTGCAATGGAAGACCTGCAAAAGCGAATTTTACCACCGAAGTTTCTGTCAGAAAATTATAGGGAAGCTGGTTTTTGTCTTTGGCTTCTTCATCCCACCTCTTCATCCCGTCCAACAGCTAGGTATCATCATCTCAGTGTGTTTGCTGACTTTTACTGAAACGTTCATAAATTTCGATTCCTGCTTATTTCAAGTGGGTGGTTTACAAAGGATTGTTAATTATATTTTTTGAATCATAACAGAGCTTCAGTAATTCCTTTTGTGTAGCTTTGAAGCATACCTATTTCGATAATCCTTCAATTTTGTAAATTTTAGCTTTATTTGTAGTATTTGGGGATATAGTTGTACAAAAATTATGCAAATTAGAAGCAGTTTTGTAAAGGTATCATATATTCTTGGTTGTAATTGCCCATTTAAATAATGTTTCTGAACTCTGATGATCATATAGGCTCTGTTTTCTCCTTGCTTAGATGTGAAGATTTTTTCTTAGTAAATAGTTTCTATCTGGTCTAGTGTCTTATCCTTTGCGCTTATGTCAAAAGAGAGTAGGACACAGCACTGAACACTTGGTGCTAAAACTCTAGTGAATCTGGAATGGCATTCTTTTGTTAAATTGTAAGGTTCTGACAGATGTGTAACGGGATGTGCTTCGATAAACATATAACTTTAATTGTGTATTGTTACATTAAAAGAAACATATAGCTGTACTTGCCAATTGCACGCCCATATCAGCATTATATATCAGATAATAATATTGTTCCATGCGACCATTTTAAACCCATTCTTTGGTGTTCAACAGGGAAATATTGCAGTCTGAACTAATACGCCAGTCCCCGGAGTTTTGTTATGCAAATGTATCAAAATTGTCGGATGAAGTTGATACTGAATCAGAGATGTTGCTTCATTTTCTAAATTTATTGAAAGACCAAAAGCAGAAGCATGCCACGAAGTTAGTGAAAGATATCGAGTACATTGATGAAGATATTAAGGAGGTTGAGAAAAAACATTTAATGGCATTCTCCTCAGATATGTTCAAGACACGAGTGAAAATTATTGATGGTAGAGAAAAGAATTGTGGCACAAGCCTGGGTTCAATTTCCATATTGTTTTCATCATTAAGTGTAAATGAGGCAACACTAAAAAGAAATATTAAGAAGATTGAGGATGCCTACTTCTCCATAAGATCCCAAATCCATGTTAGTTCTACTCCACGTGTTGACAAAGGCTTGCTCAAGAACCGAGATACGTTTTATCCTCTACACGATGAGAATTCAGGGTTATGCATAAATAAGAAATCTGTTGATCCCCTTGGAGCCTTTTTTGAAGGCTTGTGCAAGTTTGCTCGATATCATAAGTTGGAAGAGTGTGGATCACTGAGAAATAGAGATCTCATGGGCAGCACAAATGTAGTCTGTTCATTAAGTTTTGACCGTGATGAAGATTACATTGCTGCCGCAGGGGTATCAAAGAAAATCAAAGTTTTTGAGTTCGGAACACTTCTCAATGATTCTGTGGATGTCCATTATCCTGTAGTTGAGTTGTTAAACAGATCTAAGCTTAGTTGTGTCTGCTGGAACAACTACATAAAAAATTATTTAGCATCAACGGATTATGACGGTGTGGTCCAGGTCTGTGTCATTGCTTCTACTTTTTACCAGATGAAATAGTTTATTTCTCTAACCAAATGCAATTATTTTATTAGAGTTATACATGACATTGCTCTTTGAGATCAAGACTCATTGACAAATTACTTAATGGGTTGTGGAATTGCTTTAATTTTTATGTATTAGTGTTACTTTTACTGTTTATTAATTGGATGCCACCATTATGTACAAATATTACTTACATTTGATGTTTAGAAAGTTGAACTTTCACCATTTTCAGAGTTTTCCGCTTTCCTCAAAATGTCATTCTCCTGTTCTTTGGAAATGTCATTTGAAATTACAAGCATAGCAGCCTATCATTCTTTATTTCAGAAGTACTGAATGTATTAAGAGACTTTAGCCATATAGGTTTGGTACAAATGGGAAATTAATGGGAACTTTTTTTGGTTAACTTTTAATTACTATATTATGATGATGTATTCATTTGGCTATCTTTTTCTCATATTGGTTGTATTTTGGTTCTGTGGTGGCTTTCAGATGTGGGATGCTGGCACTGGTCAAGGATTTTCCCACTACAGGGAGCATCAGAAGAGAGCTTGGTCTGTAGACTTCTCATTGGCTGATCCCATGATGTTTGCCAGTGGGAGTGATGACTGTTCAGTGAAACTGTGGAGTCTTAATGAGGCATGTTATTTCTTATATTACTTAATTTTGACCATAATTCTATGCAATTGACTCCTAGTTTTCCTTGCTTGTCAAAATAACACTTGACAGGACAAAACTTCAAACACTAAACTGAAACATCCCATCTGCTTCGATAATAATGCTCACTTCTAAGAAAAGAGAGTGAGATCATGATTCTTTCAATGGATGCTGGGAATTTACTTCAAAATGTGCTTATTTCATTGCATATGGCATGAAATGCATGTGCTTGAGACTTGAGGTATACAATATTGTTCTGATTCTAATGCAGTTTGCATGTTTACATTCCAGAGAAATTCTGTTGGGACCATTTGGAGTCCAGCCAATGTTTGTTCTGTTCAGTTCTCTGCTTATTCTAATAATTTTTTGGTGTTCGGATCGGCTGACGAAAAGATCTACTGCTATGACCTTCGTCATACCAGAATTCCTTGGTGCACATTAGGAGGTCATGACAAAGCTGTTAGCTATATGAAATTTTTAGATTCAGAAACTCTTGTTTCTGCTTCCACAGACAATTCGTTAAAGCTTTGGGATCTTAACAAAACTAGCTCAATTGGTTTGTCGACAAATGCTTGTACCATGACTTTCAGTGGTCACACCAATGAAAAGGTTTGTTACAATTCTACAGAAAAAAAGTTTCTCTTGTGTTTTTGAGCATTCATAGATCCTGCTTATTCTAACAGTTACAATTTTTGCTTTCCCAGAATTTTGTGGGCTTGTCATCTCTGGACGGATATATAGCATGTGGTTCGGAAACAAATGAGGTACAGATTTAGTATGAACTAGTGTTATGAACTAGGACTAGTGTGCCTAGAAGTGTCTTTAGCATCAAGAAGATTCCTCTAAACTTTGGTAGTCAATTTCTTTCATTAGGAGTTGGTACTTCAAAGTAGCCTAGAGTTCCAAAGATTTTGATGAATCATGAGTTAGGGTGGTGGGTCATAATTTAATCCTGCACGGAGGTTATAGACCATCATCTAAAATTTCATGAAAAATTGGGCTTTGGTTGCTTTCTTCATTTATTTTACCGACCTATTATCCTTTCTACATAATTATTAACAGAACTATATCTTTGAACTGGATCAACGAAATGTTGCTTTGAAAGCATAACTGTTTCCATTTTGCATTATGTAAGGAATATCCTTGTGATGTTGAAGAATCTTGAGAAGTCTGAATAATCATATATTCATATTAATGATAAGTATAATAATCAATCAGGGAAACTTTCTGTAAGGCTTTCTACCTGAAGAAAGAGACTAGTTAAAAAATTCAAATTCTTACCATCTTCTGTTGTTTCATTTCCTCAGGTATACTGTTATTATAAATCTCTGCCAATGCCAATCACTTCTCACAAATTCAACTATGTTGATCCTATTTCTGCAAAAGAGATGGGTGATGACAACGGACAGTTTGTTTCAAGCGTTTGTTGGAGCCAAAAATCAAAAATCATTGTTGCCGCCAACTCAAGTGGAAATATGAAATTATTACAGTTGGTGTGAGTTGCGGGGGGGGGGAGAATAAATCACTATCCACATGTCAAAAACCAGCAGAATTCCTTGAATGCTGCCTGAGGAATTCATTTGCAGCTAGAAATTTTGGACTAGCTAGTGACTACCAGCAAGAAGTTCTGTATAGAAATATGATTCTGGATTGGTATGACTTATTTTTCGTAAATCAATTTTTTTGGTTTGTTATTCTTTTTGGTGTAGAATTGGGTGTATGTTACTGATTTGGCAAGATAATATTTCAGATTCCATCATTCAATTTTGATTAGGCCATTTTGTGGAAGAACTTGTTTAGACATCTATGTGAGTATTGCTTTGATGGCCTCGGGAAGATGAGGATTTGCAGAAGAACATGCTTATTCATCTATATGATATAAGTATCTGAAGCACAAATAACACTGTTCTATCGGAAGTTTTTCTCAGAGAGGTAAGCTTACTCACGAGTTCTAATCATTTCTCCTTTAATAATCAGATCATTACAGTGAAAGATTGTCTCTTTCACCAACCAATTATATATTATTTGTGCTGTTGAAATTCTTGAATGGTGGCCATTTTTTTTCTTACTGAAAATTGGGAGCTATTGTAAAGTTTCAATTGTTTTAGCATATGCAACTATGCTGGAAATGAGTTATCTACAACATAGGGAAAGTCACGAGGGTAACCACAGTGAAAATCTCATTTGTGTAAAATTAGTTATGAATACTGGTGTGTCTATGAAAGCTCCAAGTCTGATACATGATCGGCTGATAATGTCCTTCTTATTCTTGGACTTATCAGCGTTAGCTGGCTTTCTGAACTCATCCGTAAACTTCTCCCACAAGGGCTCAGTTGAGGAGGCCTAGAACGCCGTCCTTTTGGTGTTCCTGTGTGACCAAACCCACCGTATATTAGTGCATATGAACAAAACTCAAGAAGCACCTTCTCTTTAAATATGTCACAAAAACTGGATCAATTTTCTTTATGACAATAAGATGATAAAGTTTCATTTATTTTCTTCTGAAATGAAAGCAAAATGTCAGGGCAGGTGGTGGTTCTGAACTTCTGCATTCTATGACACCTGCCCACGATTCTCTATAATTTTCATTAAAAGAAAGAAGGCAAAAGTGCACTATATTTCTATAAGGCTTCATTATATGAAATTGTTTCAACCTTCTGTATCATTATCTTAAATTTTTCCTGTATAAACACAGGATTTCTTTTTAGTGATTTTATGTTTACTTCCTCTGTCTACGTACTTTCAAACTAAGAATTTTTTTTGTTTATGTTTTTAGTACCGAGAATTTTCTGCTTTCAGGTGCTAAATTGTCATGGTGTTAGAAAGTTGCTTTAAAATGTATTGTAAATGAACATGCATCTAACTGTTAAGCACGAATTTATTTACCTGATATTTTATTTCTCTTCACATCTGTTGATTTCTTCAGTACTGAATATTTTTTGTTCATAGCTTCAGGTGAATTCAAGAACTTCCTTCCAGTGGGTGACGGCAGTGGATCATCAGATGATGTTATATTTTCATCTCCACTAATGGATGCTTTGTCACTCCCTGATTCTGAAGTTTCTTTCTGAGTTGATTTTGCCTTTTCTTTCTCAACAATACTATATACGAACATTTGGAATGGAATATCTGTTATGTGCATCAAATCTGCTGCATCCCATGAAGGGAATTCTCTTACGAGCTTCGAGTCTAAGTCAATGTAATCCACCGTTGGTATAGGTGGATCTGGTTCTCCACTATAATCAGGGTTCATAGCAATGAGCCTTTTTGTGTAGCGAAGAATCCTACAAATGGATGAGAAACTTGGACGTTGATCTGGATCGGCATGCCAACATTTCTTTGTCAAGTTTGTTACATATTTTGGTGAATTAAGTGGGAACAGTGGTCTTTCTCCAGCACGAATGTTGCGGCTCATTTTTTCACCTTGAAGATGGCTATCTTCAAAAGGAAATTTCCCAGTTAAAAGTGCAAAGCAAACCATACCGAAACTGTAAACATCAGATTTTTCTGTGTATTTGGAATTCTCGAGAGCTCCAGTTTGCCCTTGTTCTTCCAAAACTTCTGGTGCATGCCAGATGAATGGAAGGGTTTCATTCTGATTTGAATTTTTTGGAACAGGGTTCTTCACTGATGAGAGCCCGAATCCTGAAACCTTTACTTGCAAATAGCCTTCCTTGCTGATGCTCCTTGATTTAACAAGAATGCTAGACGGGCTCAAATTACCGTGGTAGATTTTCATTGAATGGAGATATTCCATTCCTCTGGCAATTTGAAGCATAAGATCGACTGCAATAGGGATGGAAAATGGAATTCGATTTTTTGGTCCACCGACTTCTTTGATGTAGCTGCACAAGTCCCTGGACATAAGTTCCATTACTAGAAAGCACTCTTGTTTTTCTTCGTCAGTAAACCCACAAAGGAAGTGCACTACATGGGGGTGGGAAAGAGATAACAGAGAAGAAATCTCAGGAAGTAGAGGCTTAACGTCCCCAAAAAAGTGCCTTAGCGCAAAGCTTTCTCCCAACCAGAGGATCTCCTTGTATTGACTTCCATATCCTAATCGTCGTCTGACCTGGTAATCCTTCGAACCCACCAAGATTGAACATGGTAAGAGTTTGTTATTGGAGGAATCTGATTCTTCCAAGTTTCTAATGAGAAGATCTGTCAGTTGTCGTTCAAGTTTCGTTGCGGCTGATTGTTTATTTTCCCGGATTTTATTCAGGAGAATCCACCTATCTTCTTTCCAGACTGTATCAAACCGGTTGCAGAATTCATTTGTGATGAGATACTGTTTTCCGTACTTCCACTGAAACAGTTGCGGGTCCTTCCATTCTTTTCCATATTTACTGCTGTATACCAGCCGCTTTTTCTGCATCTCTTCTTGATTCCATCCGGTGAACTCTCCTGCAATCTCAATTGCTTCAATGACGATCGGCATCCAGGTTAGTAAATTGTAGACGTGAAACTGCACACAATCTGCATTCTTATAAAGAACAATGGCTTTTGCCCACCAGTCCTTTGTTTCTAAGCTCTGCCTGATGTAGTTTTCTCCTCCTTTGAATATCCTGTGGATCTCTCTCAATGGATGTTCCAGTATTCTCCACTTGACGTGCTTCTCTTCGAATCGCAGGTTCTGTTTCATTTTTTCTGCTATTGATTCATACGCGAATGAGAATATGTCCATCAACAAGCAGCATTGCCTTTGATTGATTTGGAGATCATCGCGGAATACCATCCATGACTTGACGCTTCCCAATACCTCTCCAATCTGCCTAAATTGCTCCATATTGAAATCAAATTCGGAAGACCCCAAAACAAGTCACAACGAAACAATCAAGACTTTTAGCCGGAGAATGAGATCAATTGCCACTCCGGGCAATTGAGAAAGAGAAGAGAAGCCGATATCTCCGGTAAAAAAATTCAGCCAAAAAAAAGTTTCTTCAGCCTGCCCAAACCAGAAATCGTAATCCCAATGCAAACCAACCAAACCAAAATGTGATGTGAGACTCAAAACAAACGATCAAAAACTCTCTTTAATTTGTATTAGTGATGTCACTTTTGACAACGCACGATGGTTTAATTGACTGACAATTGAAATCGTGATCGTGCTTATAAAAATAATTGAGAAAAAATTTCGATAAGCTTTGTCTTTAATTGGAGAAACAGTAATTTTCATCCCAAGACAGCAAGATTCTGGTCTTTGTAACGGTGAGATGTTTCCCGCGAGTTGAGGATTCTGTTAATGCAAACCAAATCAACGTAAAGGCATTTTAATTTTTAAACTGTCTTACCTGTAAAATCTAAAATGTCATTACCCGTAACAACAAATTGAATTAGACAACTAGTTGTCCAAACGATCGTGCTTCCCTCGTTCTGTTTCTAACAAACCACCAAAACGTGTTCGTTTTATCACTAACTCATTTTTTATTTTACTCTCAGCTTGCTTTTGTGTGTCTCTAGAAACCGAAATGCAGTGGTACGTCGTCGCTTCACTCCTCTCCGTCCACTGGCTCCCAGGTATTAATTAACTTAAGGAACGCTCAATCGGATTAAGTTAATCTCTCTTTGATTAATTCCATAATCTACTATTCTCTCAGGGAATTCTAAGTACACTATCCCAAAGCGACGACCAATACAAATACGACTACGTAAAGGCGTCGTTTCTCGCCAAACATTTCCAAGGTTTTTACACTTGCCTTTTCATTCATTGCAGTAACAATTCGGATATTTTACAGGGTCGTTTGTGTGGCTTCAAATTTACAAAATTTGCAGATTTTTAGATTTCTTTTATGAAAGATTCAAGAAATCGCCAGTTTGGAAAATTACAATTGAATGGAAAATGGTTCGGTTATTTCCGATTCCTTCGATGATTTACTTCAGTGACGGATCAGAACATATTGCAAGATGAGCGGAATTTGACTAAAGGAATATGTAATAAAATTTTTCATAATCGAAAAATGCAGTATATAGTGTGTTAGACGATTGATGATGCCTAATACAAGTTTTCACAAAATTTGTTAATATGTCTAAGCCAAATTTAGTATTTCTTGATCACATTTAGTATTTTTTTTATTAAATTTGAACAAAACTTAGTTTTTTTAACTAATTTGAACCAAATTTAATATGTATAGACCAACTTTATAAGAGTTTAACTAAATTCTCGATTAATTGAATCAAAATAAATGATAATAAATAAGGTCAAATTTAATATGTATGGACCAGATAACTATAACAATTAGATACTGTAATGCAACTGAATACCATATATTATAATCATATAATTTTATAAATCTAAATTATAAATTCTTTTTACTATAAATTATTTAATATAGGTGAATTTAAAAAAATATAAAAAATAAATAATTATTTAAAATAAATTAAATTAAACTATATTTATTTTAAATTCTCTTATGAAATTTTAAATTTAAAAATTTTAATTATTTTATAAAATATTTATCTACTCAAATATTATCATATTAATTATAATATTCATTCACATAAAATGAGTACTATTAAAATTGTCTGTATTTGCCTATTTGGTTATTGTTGAGACTCAATGTTAGGAAAACTGGCTTATACTTTCAATGAGATCCTTTGCTTTCTTATAATTTCAATATGTTGGTCCTAGATTTTGGATATCTGCTAAAGATTTGTGAAATCCACTATCTGAAAGAACTCTTGAACATCCTGTGAGCTATATGATCACTTCCTGATCTTTGTGAGGATTTGACATGGAAATAAGGAGTGCTCTTTTATATGTCGAGCACATGCTCCCTGTGTAAATGAGAAGAAAGATTACTGTATTTAATTTGAGGAGAAACATTTGACCGGCTTACATTGATCAATTTTGCTATCAAGAGATCAGTTCTTAAAAAACTTAGGGAAATTGTTCTGAAGTTGCCGTAATACACTTTGAGGATCCCAACTGCTGAATTACAAACTTACAATGTCTCTGATATTGGTTTTTTCTTATCGAGGTTTGATGCAATTTTGAATATGGCCTCTCTTTTCCTAGATGATTTTAGTGGTGAATTTGAGAAAGGTCAGTGGTGGCAAGTAGCAACGTCTCTTTAATGGATACAGCAGCACGACCTTGCTTGTGGTATTAAATCTGGGATGCTCTGGCTTTTTAGTTTCATAGCTAATGAAATATGCTGGCAATATTGTCAGGGTATTTCCTCGACTTAATCATACTTTTTGACTTCAACTTGGTGATATATTTAGGCATCCGATTGACTTTACTTATCTTTCTTGTGTAGTTGCAGCTTTTCTTGGGAATTATTGTTTGCATGATGTCACAGCACGTATTTTCCACCTCCAAACAAGCTTATTGACATACCTTCAATAAACAAATCAGATATTGGGCTGCAGTTAGCTTGGGAGGAATGGTTTCGACGTGCAATCGTTGAGGCAGATTCCAGAGAGGCACTGCGTTTGCTCCAGAAATCTACTCCAATACGTCATCCACTTGCCCCGGTAATACTGAGCTGTCGTAAGCAGATGTGTAAGGACTGGATTGTTCGTGTCCAACGGACTTTTTAGAGAAGTGGTGGAGTGA
>CANYCX014062866.1:0-16889 GCA_948193385.1 Breynia disticha f. nivosa
ATTTTTCTGAAAAATTGAAAGATAATATGATAAATTAATTTCTATAAGGTTTTTCCTCAAACTTAATCTTTTCGAGTGCACCTTTGTTGCTAGATAGCTCACTTTCTGTGTGATGCAAAAGAAAATTAAATTTAATAAAAACTACAATATTTAAAAATAAATAATTATTATATAGAAAACAAATTATTTAACATAAGTTTTAATGCAGATTTCAGAATACTTTCTTGTATACCATACAATTGTAGAATTATAAATTCACATTAATTGTAGCATATGAGTATTTTTAAAACAAAGAATTAAAACATAGGAAGTTTTTTAAAATTATACATATGATAATTATGATAAATAATTGATATTCACTAAATAATAAATTATATATATGATAATTATGGATTATTGTCTTAGTTAATTAAATTTAATTTGTTTTAAAAAATAAATAATTAAATAATTTTTTTCATAATAAAAAAAATTGACATGAAGTAATTTAAAAATAATAGTTTATTTATAACTTAAAGATAATCATCTTAATATAGAAACATATTAAAATTTAAATATTTATGTTTATCTTAAAAGATATTTTATAAATAAAAAAACTCTTCATTTTTAATTAAATTATTTCAGTGATATCAAATTTTAAAAAAAAGTAATAATAAAAGACCAAATGTCATGCTTTTGTAAATCTCCTTCTCCTTTAGTAGAATAGGCTGACTTATATTACGATTTAATTATTTTATAAATTCAAATTATAAAATTTGTTATTTATAAATTATTTTATCAAAAAATTAATTGAATATTTAAAATATAATAATAAATAAATATATTAAATAAAAAATTATTCATTAGACATATGTTATTATAAATTTTTGTTAATATTTTATATACAATACTTTTTGTTAGAAATAAGTAAGTTTGCACTTTTCTTTGAATATGATTTTTTTAAGATTACAATATGGTGAGTTTGTAATGACTAATTTTAAGTTTAAAAATACTTAATTGAACCAATTGGTAAATTAAAAAAATATTTACCTAAAATCAATTGATTTTTTTATGTTTATTGTATTATTTTCTCATTTTTGTATTTTTTTTCTTTTTTTAACCTTGAATTACTTAGAAAATAAAATTAAAAAAAAATACTATTTTTTTACTCTAAATCTATACAGTTTCATCTAATTAGATGCTATATTATTAATCACAATATTCTTTCTTTTCTAGTATATGTATGGTAAAATTTGTTGAATATTAATGAAATTCACTAGTATATATATGAATACTTTTTTAATATATATTAATGAATATTATCTAATTGTAATTATTTATTAATGTATTATATTATAATATAATAGTACTTCATATTAATTTTTCTCTTAAGAAAAATTAAAAAAAACAAATTTATAAATTTTGATTAAAAATCTTTAAATATTCTTTTAATGAATAAATATGTTTAGTTAATGACATATTTAAAAAAAAACTTAATTTTTTTTTGTTTTTGAACTATTTGTGTAGATAATTACAAAATTAATAATTATATTTTATTTGTATTTATAGATAAAATCAATTTATTCTTTAATTATTTACAAATATATTTATACAAAAATTATATATGTAGTGGTTTATGAAGCCAGATGTCTAACAACTAAAATGCCATGTGTCGCAATTTTGAAACCTCCTTTAACTTTAGTAGTAGTATAGATTACATATATGACAAATTTTTTTTCAAAATGAAAAATTGTTATTTTGGCTGAAGCACTTTAAAATTATGATATTTTGTAGATAAAATTTTGTGATGACATATGTGTAGATAGATTTTAAAATAGTGTCATATATGTAATTAACCCTAATTTGTTTCAATTTCAAAATACAACCCAAAAGAAATTGGCCACCAAACTAGGTAGTTATCATTGGCATTATGCTCACCATAGGACTACACAATGCCCGAATATATTTCATGATTTTTGAAAACGTCACATTCTATTTCTGTTTTTTAGATATGCACGAATTCAATTTTGAAAAGTTAAAAATGCCCATTAATTATAATTTAGTAACTGCCAAGAATCAATTTAATTCAAAACTTAATGCATATGAATTTTTAAAAACTACAAAAAATAACTCCTATAATTAAGGAACAATGTTAATCTACTAAAAAAAAACATGAGAGATCAATATATAGAAAACTAACCATTCGATAAAAATAGGAGATTCAAACGACATGATTTATAAAAGGAACAAATGTTTATAATGTTCATTGTTGTTCATGTATATTTATAACTAACGATTATAACTGCTTTCCAAAACTTAGGATATATATAAATAAGAAATTAACCTACTTACAAAAAATCAGAAAATTCTAATGATACAATCAATAAAAGCGAACAGATGTGATAATTTTACACATTTTAAAACATAAACATACACTTATGAATATATAAAACTATAAAATAACATGTTAACAAAGAAGGAAACATAGATGAGCCTTTTTATATTATGACTATAATTAACATGTCAGATTTTCATTTATGTCATTTGAAAATAGTAATGCCACATATATAAAATTTTTTGTTTTTGTTTTTATTAATACTATATTATAAATAATATAATTCAAACGATTTGTTTTTCAACTTTAGAGCTCTAGGTCAGATAGTAAATGCTTGTTTAGCTTGTAAGATGTACAGGATCGATTCTTAGCAACATTCATAAGCTTTTTTTTTGTTTTGCATTTTTCCTATAAATTATCACCTTGTGTCAATTTATTGTCGACTAATGTATGTTTAGGTTTTTATTTTACAATATTTTTCATAACTAATATATAATACATTGATCAATTCCCTGCATCTCTCTTTACATACATCCATTTATTTTTTTTATGAATTGTCATCTTATAATCAACTTACTATAAACTAATGTATACTTATAATGTGCTGCAACATGACCATAGATACCATACTCTTTATCTTTTTATTTGAACATTTAAGTGTATTTATTTTTTAAAAAAATGATTGGAAACAATTGTTTTTAAAAAAAGGAAAGCAAAATTGACAGCTAAGGTTTCTGAAACCTTAATTTAGAATTAAAAAATGGATCTAAAATTGATAAACTAATTGAAATCGCCGGTTCCAAAATCAAAACTGAACGGCTAAAAATCGAGGCACTTTTTTATATTATTTATACAACACTACGGGAAACATCATTGTGTAGAAATAACTTAGTGATCCGCTCTCTCCATGCTGGCGTTACTAGCGTCGAATCATAACACTACACTACAAAGTCGTCGTCTTTTCTGTGTGTTGTGTCAAACCTTGGAAGTTATTTCTACAAAATGATGTTTCCCATAGTGTTACTTGTACAAATAAAAAAGGAGTGGTGCTATTTAAAAAAAAAACCAAATAGACATGGCATTCGGTATAATTATCCCTATAAATTCAGCACGAAATTTCAGTTATAAACTGCTTAGTGCCGTAGTGGATATACTCAGATATTTTACTAGGCTCTTCTCCAACTATCAACCGCCTAGACTTTTATTTCCACCACTTAACTGTGGCCATATTACTATGGTTTATAAATGAACTTTTATCACGATGCGACATGGATTAATTAGTCAATAAAAATGATCTGCATCAGAAGATGTTGACCATTAAAAAAATTATTCTTGTCTCTAACTGTAATTCACATTTTCACCAACATCCAGTTGATAAAAAGACTCAAATAATGTTTTCTCACAAAAAAAGCTGGTTTGTGTTTGATTTTTATCAGAGTCGCTCATGCGCATGTCGCCTGCCTTTTTCGTTCAAGTATATATCATGAGTTGATTAATTTTTGTCGAACAAATTTCTCAATGTGAATCTTTTCTCACATTTTCTTTAGAAATCAGCAGTCGATAATTTGCCGAGTACTAATCATGATCAAGAATTGTAAGACCACAATTGTTTAATGTAAAAATTTGGAAATTACAGACGATAAATCTATACCAACAATTCTATCTGTTGAGTGCGAAGAAATGGCTTGAAAAGTCTGTGCATGGCGACCAAACGCAACTAACTATATGGCATCAAGAACTTCCTGTAAATATGCAGGGTAGAACAGGCAAAAATTCGTCAATTCAACGTGATCAAACATGAAATTATACGAATTTGGATATGCTGTAAATGAGTTTGAGTCAAACGGATCGACTCGTTTATAATCTACTAAAAATTTAGTTAAATAGATAGACACGTTAATTCGAATGCTGGCAAGGTTTGACCCGGTATGAGTACAAGTCAAGTGGATATGTGGAATTGGAAAACGAAAGAAAGCAATAAGACGAACATAAATATATGATTTCAGTGGCAATAAACCTTTAGTCTAGTCCATGCATAGACAAACTTATTCGGGAAAGCAGTCATCCTCAATAGTGTCTATTTTGTCGGGGACAAGCCAACCCAACAAGTCTTTCTGCAAGCCTCCTGGAATTCGTTTTACTCCGCTTGTTATGGCCCCTCATTACTGGTTAAACAAAGTTTGCAAGTTTGGCTCACATGTTCCTGCCACTCTAAACAACTAAAATTTGTACTGCTTTTCTTTCTTTTTTACCCCACTTCATATTTTCTTTTACTATTATACTTTCATTTCATTATCATCCACGTATGTGCATTAGAATAGTCTGAGTCAATTATGAGCTCTATAATTTAATGACTTTTTTATTCAACTGATAACTATTTCAGCTATAAGTTGAGATACAATGACAATAATTAATAGCTGCCACGCCTAATAATCACGGATCTTATGTGCTCATAAAGATAATGCACAAATATTATATCATACAGTAAGAAAGTAAAAGATTTCATATATAAAAATAAGGACAAGACTTGCAAAGTTATGATGACAAACAAAGCATAGAAAGTCTAATTTTTGTTGAGTAAATAAACATATTGATATGTGATATTGATATGTGATCCGATGTTAGAAACTTAGTTTTGTAATCCTCTGTTGTCTCAATAATAAGATTCTTGTCATTATGAGACAACAAAGCATGGAGGATCTAGTGACCAACATTAATATTGTTGCCAATTCCATGTCCACAACCGCATATGTTTCCATCTTGATAATAAGTAGTGCTGTCTTCTTCGCAGTTGGTGTGGTGTGGCGGAGGAGAAAGAACCAAGTTCCGGCTTTCACGTTCAGAAAAAAACCAGGCAGCAAGAAGACGACTCCGTTTTGCGCAGTGTGTTTATTCGAGGCGGAGGATGGAGAGAGGCTGAGAAGGTTGCCGAAATGTAAGCACTGCTTCCATGTGGCGTGCATTGATGCTTGGTTTCAGGCTCACTCCAGTTGCCCTCTCTGCAGAGACCAGGTTTTTATCCGAACCCAACAACAACATCAACGTCGTTTAATTTTCTTTCTTGTTCTGTTTCTCAAAGTTCTTGTTAGGAGATTGATTAAGGGTGGCACTTCTCTCAACTCTTAACATAATATAATTTTTTCTCTTCATCTGCTTAACCAAGTTCTGTAATATAATTCATTGTATTCGCAAGCAATCAGTGGTTTTTCTTGGTGAAAACAAAAAAAAACTAAAATATCGCAACAATCCATTTCCAGATGAAGATCATGATCATGTTACTTTGTGATATCACTATAATAAATTAGCATTGATGTTTCATTGTGCGTGAATTCGGTAAACAATTATCACAAATACGACAAGAAAGATGTGTGGAATACACCACTGGTTTTCTTATTTCAAATTTGAAAATATGTAATGTGTTACAAATAGAATATCACTTGAGACCCACTAGTTTTTATTCATGAATTAAGTTTCATGCAGCATGTCATCAACAATAATGGTGTTGGTGGAGACAATCAAAATAAGGCTGGAATTTTTTGTTGCAAGTAATGGTGTGTTAAAGCTGCTTCTACAACAAGATTCAAAACACCACTACCAACCCCATTATCTCCAACCACAACACTAAAACACTGTCCTATCAAAAATTTTCCTCCTTTTTTGCCTCACTCAATCTTTAGTTAGTTAATTTTTCGTATAACAATTCATTTGTACATATAAATCTTTCATGAAACCCAAGAACAATCAAGAATTCAAATCAAGATGATGCAATATTTATATTGTTCCAAATTAAACAACAACTTGGTAAAAAACATTATTTAAGATGACTTGTAAGCATATGCGACGAGTAATATAAGCAGTACTTGCACGGTAATACAAATAGAAGGGACAAGCAAAGCAACATAATAAGTATGGGTGATTTGAGTTTAGATAATAAATTTGGTATGAAGTTTTGATAATTTAATTAAGTTTTGTAGAGTAGTTAAAGGATAGAGGCTTAAAGCCATGTCGAAGACTTGCTTCCCAAACTTTGTCAATGTCTGAAATGTAGTCTCCGACCTCATTTTCGTTCCACTCTTCCAAACCATGCACTATTCCCCCAGCACGCCATGCACTCATCACTCTTCTTTCAAGCCAATTCTACATTGCAATTAATATTAATCTCTTAGCATTCCAACTGTTAGAAATTTTATAAGCATAACGTTAGAATTACTTGCGTACCTCGCATGAGTCAATATTTTCTAAAGATTTTGGAGCAACCATAGCTGGAGTTTTGTGGTAGTAGCAGTCTTCACGCAACCTTTTTGGTGGAAATTGCGAGAATGGTATGAATAAAGTTCGTTTTGGTGCCTTCTTTTGGTCTTGCTCTGTCAATCCATCACCCACTAACCATACCTAAGACATGTTAAACTATATGTTAAAATTGGAATTTTCTATCTAATTTTTAAATCCTTTTATTCTATATATCACTGCTAAAATCTACTTTATTTAGCCAAAAATATGTTGTTGAACAAGTTTGAAGCAGCTTGGAAAAAAGAAAATGAGTTCTTTTGATTGTATCATGATTCAATTCTTACATGTTGATTCGTTGAGTTATCTATGCTAATGAAGGTTAACTAGAAAGTGAATATCACCTTAGTAGAGTGAGTTTTAGCGAGGACCATGTTAGTTAACATCACACCAATGGATTTCTTGAGCTTCTCATAGTCATCCTTGCATGTCACAGTTACCTAATTTAAAAACAAATATAAAATATTTAGTAAAAAATAGGAGCATTTATCTCTTTGCTTTGTCCATGATATATAGGACCATATTCATTCTGTCATAAGGAACAAGACCATGTATAGTTGAAAGGATGTGACAATGCAATCTGATTGAAAATTAGCGTAAATTAACAGAAATATCATATGAAATGTTGAAAAGATAAATAGATGAAAACCTTGATTCCTTTGTGGCAAAGAGTCTTTACGACAGCTAAAGCCACCTTAGAGGGAGCGCCTCTGAAGAGCACCTCTCTTGTTCCTCTTGGTATGTTGTTCAACACAACAGCCACTGCTAGTCCACTTCCATCCACCACTTTTGTTTTTAGGTTTGCGTTTCTTTCAATATATACTTCTCCATACCTGTTTAGTTCCTGTTTCTGCAATTTTTTTTGGTACAATTTTAATATTTGGTTTTGAATTATTTCAAATTTGTGCAGTTATCCAATTACAAAAAAATTATTTCACTTTGCCTGGTTCAAGAGGCCTAGACTTAGCACTTTAACTCCTTTTTTGTTTGCCTCAAGTATGGCTTCCTCAATCAAGTTGTTGATAGCTTCACTTTGCAACTTGAACGAGTACTGCAACAAGCTAATAAACCTTATTAATTGATGGTACTCTTCAACAAAAACATTCAAATCATAATAAATAGATTTGATGTGGAAACTGGTAAAGTAAAGTCCAATAAGTAAAATCAATCCAATAAAGACAATAAGTGGTGGTAGAAAACCATACTTGAACTCTGTATTTGGGTATGGCCCAGGTTTGCAGGTGAAGATTGTTCAATCGAAGTCTTTCAACAACAAAATTTTTTTCGAAAATCCAATTTGCAAGCATAGTACATAGCGTGACAGGCCACATTAGCCAGAGATACCAATATGAAGTGTAGGGCCTGGATGCCAAGAATGCGAATCCCAGGCGCAAATGGTAGATAGATTCTGGCGTGATTAGATGAGTTAGATGCACCACGTCAGGAGCCTCCTCGAGCCTCTTGAGTGAATTTTCGTAGAGGGTATCGGTGGACTTGTCCGCGGTGCTATAGATGTAGTCGTAAAAAGGCATGAAGAGTGAATAATTTGTTCTGAATTGAGTGTGGTGAAGAGAGTGAAATCTGCATTACATCTAGTGCTTATCAATTCACGTTACAAACACAAATGAAAGCTATATTTTCAAACCAATTTCAATCTAAGCAATAATTTAACTTTCAACAAATCTAATGCACTCCATTAGTGAAAAGGATTATATTGATTCTGTCATTGTCCATGAAAGTAGCAAGGTCGTGATCCATTTCTTTTTTAGTACTTGTTTTTACTTAATGTGTAAAAGCAACCTCTTACAAAAAAGGAAGAAAAGATCTTAAATTCTTGTCTAGAAGAAACTTGCTACTTCTTCATATAGTTAATTGCTAAACTTCTTGTTAGTTTTGATTGAGGAAACAATATATTAGGAATTGGCACCTTAGATTCAAATGCACATGTTGGGGATTAGGTAACTAAAACATGAATGTAAAAAGGCATGAAAGGTAGGCCAATCAGCCATCATCTACTCACATTAATTTGGAAGAAAATTATTGGTTTTGTTTATATTTATGTGCTCTAATTTGTTACATGGAACTACACATTTCATTATATAGATGAATTTTTTATGAGAAAATGTTTTAGCATATAGAGAATTTGATAATCTTCATACTACGACAAATATACAATAATTAATAATATTTTAAAAATATAAATTAGTTAATTTTTTTTCAATTTTATTACACAACTCATCGGTTAATACTATTTTTATTAATGAATTAAGAAGAAAGTTGTTTACCATATTTTGGTAAATTTTTTTTTATATTATATGTGTATATTATATTTTAAATTTATGTGTACGAAATGATTTAAAAAATGAAATAATTTTATTACCCCAATTAAAATTGTTCTTCAATATATTTGGATAAAACCTAATGCCTAGTGAAAATGGATCAATTTATCACAAAAAAGGTTCTATCAAAAAAATTTTTTTTTTCAAAAATTCTATTTGTTACAAGGAATTTATTCATAAATAACTTTCTGAATCCATTCAATATAAAAATATATTATATTCTTTGTTATCGAATATGTTCCAAGTAGTCGTGTTTTACTATGGCCACACTTGGTTGGGGATAAGGAGGAGAAGTTGAACTTTCTATAAGTGAGAAAATTTCTTGCTTGATTGTATTTTCGATTTCTATTTCCTAAGACGTTGAACACACTACTTCTCTTATTCTAGGGAAGTTATTTACCTAGCAAAATCTAGGTAAGTTGAACTTCCTTAAAAAAGTTTGAATTATTTTTACCATTTTGTCGTTACATTTATCTTATGAAATATCTTATTGGTTATTGATTAGAATAATTATGTAAGTATCAATACTATTTTATAAAAAATTCAATGAATATTGCCTACTTTCTAAGAAGTATAATTTGAAACAAACAATATTTGTCATACTTCTCGAAGAGTTAATTCCCAGGAAATACAACTTCCTAGAAAATGGACTTATGGAGAAATCTTCTAATTTGAACTAAATGAGACCTATTTAGTTAGACAATGTGTGAATATAATTATGAAAATTTTATAAATTTTTAATGATGTCACTCATTTTTTTAATCATGTTTATTGACAACATGATTGAATATTTCGATTAACTTATAGTAGTACACAATGAATGCATGACATTAATTAGATGTCCAATGTTGTACTATAGGCACACATCACATAATTATATTAACCAAACTCTTCCTTTAATGTTTCATTAAGATTTGGTTATCTGTAGTCCACATGATTTTAATGTGTGTTGAGTAGGATCATATTCAAATTGAAAGAAAAAAAGTAAGTAGGTGAGATTGAAAGGCACGTACGAAGGTGTGTACATAAGGTACTTGAGAGGAGGGAAACTGGAGAAGAGCCACTTAGGAATGAATTCGAAGTTGCAGTGACCCATGTTGTTCATGAAATCTATATATGATATATAACCAACAAATGATATGATTGAAGCAGTTCCAGTGAAAATTGTCGTCAATAATGGTATGGCGAACAATATGAAATATACGATGTGCTCCGCAAAGGGATGTGTCACAGCTGTAGTTAGGAAACCCAAAAAAAGAGAATTGATTTAGGTAGGCCATAATAAATTGTTGAATTTAAAACCAAATGATTTAGGAGGATGAAGTTACATGTAATAGGCTCAGTGGCAATTGAGGAGTGGTGATGTGAATGATAGCGAGAGTAGAGGAAGTGATGGTGGAGAGCTCTGTGGAACCAATAGTAGAGAAATTCCACAGGTCCTATGTGAAGCAATATTGATAAAATCACACCATCCCATCTCCACATTGTTAAATGAGTTGCACCATTCAATGTCATTGTTCCTACGTAACATACCATCCCGTTCATTAAAATCTGGTCATCCCTGCAAAACAATTATTTTACTTTCATATACACAAAAATTTCCGGAGATGAATTATATAAGAAATCGCATATCTACTGATTCACTCACCAGTTCCTTTCCCTGTCAACTTGCTCGAATTCAATCCCTTTATCAACAATTCTGTTTTTTCCTTTGGCTGTTCGATATCGGGACAAGCTAATCCATAGTTGGTTGTGAAGCATTCTCAAAACCAGAAATGGGAATATCAGGAAACTTGACACGTCCATTTCTTCTTCCTTCAGTAGACATTTTATGTTGTATTTCCAGATCCACGGACTCAGTATAATATACTGCAATTTATTTGAAATAATTATACCTATCCTTAGAACAGTTTATATATTTATAATAATATCTATATTTAGTTTACATTTGTTAAAAATCTTCTCAAAATATCAACCAATAATTTTCATGGTAAGCTTTAAATGCTAAACTGCTGCAAATGAAAAACATTCATACAGATAAAGCAAATTGACAAGGAAGGGTCAAGAAGGAAAAGAAATATTGGAGCAGAAGACCTTAAAGCTGCCAAGAGACTTCCATGGCCAATCAGTAAGAATTCCAGGCATTGAAGCCATTGTGGGTATTGAATAAACCTATGAAATTTAAGTATGATGCACTTCTTCTATGCCTAAGAGGCTTCCACGGTCTCATATATATACTGCTGTGTGATCTTCACGTCCAATCACTTTGTAATTTATTTGAAATAATTACAAAAATGTCTCACGTCTGCTATATTGCCACGTTACAGTGACTATTCATGAAGTGAGCAACATAATAGATAATCAACTCTTGTCTTTGTCATCTTCTTATGTATCATTCTTGATAGATATACGTAGAGATAAAATCTAATTTCGGATTTAATATTTTGTTAAAAATATAATATTAGATTTATTTTTTTTTAATTTAATACTTAATATTTGTATGACATCTTAATTAAAATGTTGACTAGTATATGAATAAATAAAAGTTTATGTGTTATTAACGATATTACATAAGTATCATATTGAAATATTAAATTTCAAGTTTCAGATTTTAATTTTAAAATGACATCATTTTATTATAATAAGTAAGATTAAATCATCAAAATAATTCAAAAATCAAAACAAGCCCAAATTGTTTACCCAAATTTTCTTTTTTTCCGCCACACTCACAACGACGACTCTTATTGGATAACATTTATTGAACTACTGCTAAAAATAAAATTTCATCCATGTATCATTAATCAAAGACCTTAGATTGAGTTACAACATAAACATTAAGTATCAAATTGAACCAAAAAGAAATTAAACTTAATATTATATTTTCAATAAAACATTAAAACCGAAACTAAATCTTATCCCAATATACATAGAATATTCTCCTATATGAAGAAATATATGGTAATATAAATTGTTGATCGACATTTATTTCAATTGCTAGCTGGTAACCATATGACAGAACAAAAAAACGCATCAAATTCATTGTCATTTAATGCTCTCAACTGCCAGCAGAGTTAGGCTGGTTTGTATGATCAAAATTGCGGTGGCTTTCATGTTCATCATCTTCTTCTATCGACATTGCACTAATGCTTACTTTTCTCTTTAGAACACTTAAGAAAATTCACTCAGAAATCCAATATTTTTATTTTTGTAATCTTCTATATGTTTTCACGTCAAAGATTGACACAAAAACACAACTCATCGTGATAAAGATTGCCCTTGAAATATCTTTATTGCATAGGTTAAAATCATGTATTCAACTACAATGATAGTACTTGTGGCAATGCTTCTTGCTTATTGAGATTTTCTTTTTTTTGGCCAAGCCGCTACTGACATACGTGTTTATTTTTTTTGGTAAAAAAAATATAGAAAAGGGGTCGGGCTAACCTACAAACCAAGGGCAGGGAGACGATTTTTGGTTAATCCCGGCGAACCGGTAGGTTAGAACCTGTATGTTTTCCCTAGCGCCGCTACAGAGGATCGAACCTGCAATCACAAAGAGAGGGGTAAGACGCCTTAACCACTGAACCCACGGACGAGGGGTTGACATATGTGTTTATGATTCCATTGTGATCTTCGCTTTCAAATGAACTATGAGTCCTACAAGCTTCTCAAGTTTTTCTTCTTTAAAAAAACTAAGAAACTTTCCACATATATGAATGATACAAGTATTCGACAACTTATTTAATATCGCAAGTGTAGCATGGTCAGACTCATTATCTTTTATTATCCACAAATATTGCTACTAGGCAAGATAGCAGTAATACTATGTTAAATTTTATGGGCTCGTACACACATGTGTAAATTTATGAAAGATACAGATAATAAAATTCTTTAATATAAAATTCATTAACTTGTATAAGACTCAAAATTCATATAATTATAAATCATTTAATATTCTTTAACTTATTCGATGTGAGATACATTTCTTTAACTTAATGTTCTTTTCCAATAGATATAGATTGGAAAAGAAATGAAAGAATAAAATGCGATTATTTCTTCTAAAAATGAGAAAAAAAATACATGTTGAGAACGTGTACCACCAACTAACGAGCTCAATTAAATTAGTGACTCCGTTGATTTGAAAGAAAATATTTTTTTTTAATTTTTCAACATTTATTATCAATGAAAAATAAGTCAATTAAATTATAACCTAAAAATTAGTATTAAAATAATAATTATTCTCAATCTATTTTTGAATATTTGAATATAGAACATAAAAAAAATATAATTTTAAAAAATAAAATTTAAAAACTTAATTTTTATAAAATCTATTTTTAAAAAATTATTTTTCGTAAAACAAACAGAGTTTAATGAGTAGCCTCTAACTAAAATGTAGGATAATTGAAGTTTGGATATAAATATTTTTATAGGTAGATTGAGAAAATATTTTTTTTAGGAACAAATATATAATGCTGGATATTGTAGTTGGAAATAAATGTAAACGCTTAACCAAACCTTTGATGCAACGTACGAGTCATTCTAACAAGGAAAATCCTGATTAACCTCTTTAATTGCGGATGGTGAACTTCGCGAAAAAAAAAATGAAAAGACCACCCTAATCAAATCAATGCTTACATTTAACCTCCAAATTAATAAGTAATTTTAAATAATCATAAAATAAAAAATTAGCAATTAAATTTATCAACTGCTATGCTGAGTTTTTGTGGAACTTAATTTTTTTTAAAACGATTTATTCGATTAATTTAATTCTTTCTTTAAAAACAATACAATTTTAAATATATATAGAGGAGAGAGAAAGTAAAATGTTCATAATAGATAAAACTCGGCCCAATATATATAAAAGAAAAATTTTAACAACGGAAGCAAAGGTTTAGGTTTGAAACCGTTTCAAAACCCAAATATATGAACATTTACATAAATATACAAATATGTACAAAAACAAAACTAGAAGCACTAAAAAAATCGAGCTCAACCTCTGACTATATCACTCCTAAAATATGATCTGTGTCATGCACATCATATAAGCATTCATAATTCAAATAGCAATACAACAACAAAGCTAATCATGAATTCTTAATCAAATGCATATGAATGACAATGCAATCACATGCAAAATGCCCCGGCGTATTGCTTTCTTTCTTTTAATTTTCTTTTCATTTTTCCCTCGATTCCAGACCGGCATCGTACCCAGTACAGCATTGAGCCCAGCTCGGAATATCATCGGTCCTAGACCGACATCGAGATCTCTCTCGAAATAATCCTCAGGCCCAACCTAGCATATCAATGTGTGTGTCACACAATAAAAGCAACACAATGAATAATTAATGAATTCATATGTCTCAAACTCAATCAAGTATACTCAATAAGCAGTCCAATGCTTTCCATAATCAACATAATGTCAACTATAAATCAACCTGATATTAAAAGATCATACTTTCATAATTCATATCTCATATGAATAAGCAAGCATATAACCTCATCATCAATAACAATATCACTCTCAAAACATGCTCATATCATTCAAATCAATTAAGAACTATCATTTTGGCATCCATTGTTCATAAGAACAACATATACATGAGCATGAATACTAAAGTACCAATAAGTAAGCATAAAATACTTATAATTACACAATTAAGTTTCTAAGAGCATACTTACACACAAATCATACATGTTTAACTTAATCTTTAGTTCAAACAATCATATGTACATGATTAATAAGTGTAAGAACACTTACCTCGACATAGTGCAAAGTCGGTGTCGGGCTCAACTTCGATCCAATCACCGTACAGATCCTCCTGTACGACATTAATCGCATAAATAATGTTAATTAATTATTTCCTTATTTATTCTACACTTAGAATCTTTAAACACCATTCTAAGCATGAATTTACAACTTCTCAGTAACCTTCCATCAAAAACAATTTCTCTTAATTTCAACCAAATCATGTTTTTCATGTTCTAATCTATATATATGAAGTTAATCAAATCCCTTTCACTTAAATACATGCTTTTTCAATTTCAATTCCATCTTAAACTCGTTAAACCTAGCAGACTCAATATCTCAGAAACTCAAAACCCTCACATAAGCTTATAGAACAACTAAATAAGCTTACCTTAGTAACTTAGATTTGATTCTTGCAAGAAAGTAGTTGTTTCTTGCTAAAATACATGTTTAATTTCCTCCTCTAATGATCCTAGGGTTTCTTTTCGAAGGTTAGAAGGTTTGAGCTCTGTTTTTCGAATGAGAAATGAATGAAACAATGTTGTGTTTATATCAGCACGATCGACACTACCTAGGCACGACCCATGCTCAGGTCGTGCTAACCTGTTTTTCTGATTTTTCCAATTTAATTTTTAAATTCTGGAATTTCCTAGGTTTCAACACTAGCACGAGGTCGTGTGGATGCAGCATGAGGTCGTGCTGTGTCACTGTTTTGTGCATTTCTCTGATTTTTCGTTCGATTTGATTATGTTTTAATATATTTTTCACATATATCATTTCCAACAAATTTTAGGGCATTATAGTTTTCAGTAGCTGCTTCTGGAATGTTCCTCACCATTCTTGATTAGTCTAGAATTATGTATTGATTTTGGCGAGAAAACTAGTTAAGTTGTGGGATTCTATATAAATAGCATGTACTGTACAATGAAGTTCTTCAATAAAACAATAATGCATAATTCTTTTCCCAGCCAAGCACATTCTTCTCCTAACTAAACACTCTCCCCATCAATTTCCATTATGGTATTAGAACACCTCCATTGACCATTTTTTTACTTCCTTGTAGAATTTTAAAAATGGCTACAATTGATCCCAACAATGATCTTGATGTTGATTCACCTCTTAGCCCCTATTACATTCATCATAGTGAGAATCCCTTACTAGTGCTCGTTTCTGCTGTATTAACCATAAACAACTATCACTCATGGTCAAGATCCATGAGAATGACATTACAATCAAAAAAACAAATTATCATTCCACATTATCATTCATTTATGGAATGATAATCGCTCCAAATCGAGATCATACGAACTATCAGATTTGTCAGCATTGTAACATGTTAGTGCATTCTCAGATCTTGCATTCCGATTCACCTACGATCGCGCAAAGTGTCATTTGGATTGACGACACAATTGATGTTTGGAAAGATCTTAAAGATCGTTCTTCCTAGGGAGATCATTTCCTACTGTGAGATCTACAAGAAGAGATTTACAATTATAGGTGTAACGCCCCGAAATTTTTATTAATTTAAATTTAAAATAAAAGATGTAGACAAAAAATATGAGAATAAATTTTTCGCGGATTGTTTCGAAGCAATAATTCGGTGGGTGGAGAGTGGAAATTTATCTACGAAGTTATAATTTTGGGAGGAACTAAGAATCAGGATTGGTGGAACCAAACGGAAAAGAAGATTACGAAGCATTTAGAGGACCAGAACCCAAAAGGGCATAATTGTCCAAACAAATTAACTATAAAAACTCCATTTTCCTCATTCCTTCATCACACATACACGTTACCTTCCTCCATATTTTTCTCTCCATAGTTCAAAACCCTAATCACCATCAAACCTACTATTCTGGAGGTTCGAAATTGGTTGGTGAGCGAATTTCGGTAAGTTTTTTCTTAGGTAATCTTGACAATCTCGTTTTTCTTGCTAACCCTAACTTTCCAACATCATATCTCATTCGTTTGAGCTCCGATTTGAGCAAATGATAGCTCGTTGGAAATCTTAACATGTATACTACCTAGTAGTAACCATATTTTGTGTTAAATCGTGATTTAGGTGCTTTAAATTGGTGTTAGAAAGCAACCCCTACAAAGTGACGAGTTTGGGTTTTCTGGACCAGAGTTCATTTATGTGTTTTTTCGCTTAGGTAAGCTTCATTGGGGTCTAATAATAGTGTATTAAGTGTCAATTTTAATTGGGTGT
>CANYCX014063696.1:0-10556 GCA_948193385.1 Breynia disticha f. nivosa
AGGTTCTACTATCAAGGTCCTCAACCTTGATACCTCAAGTGGTTAATTAACATTCTTGGATATTTTATCAAATAATATACCACAGGTCAATACATCATATGATAAAATAATTCCTCATAATTTTATTACACAATAATAAAAGTTACAAACAATGCATTGGGCTAGGGCTTACACTAACAAATAGAGAAGTGGACCAAGGAGCTCATACAGGATAATCCAGTAGTGCAATCTCAATTCTGGAGACTATAAGGATATTATGTCTGCATTGCTAGAGAAAATATATAATTGAGCATAGAAAGATTACTGGAAGTTGTTACTAGTGTGAACAATAAGGACATTAACTAAGAAATTGTCCTAAAAGGCTGAATAAGGAAGAGTTAATAAGAAAGCTACTTCTGTGGTCAGTTAGGATATTTTTAGAATTGTTCCACTCAAATCATTTCTCATTTATTAGGAATGTAAGGGAGCCCTAATTAAGGAAATAGAGTTTATTTGTAACAGAAGTAGTAAAGTTATCATATATTAGTCACATAAATATACTGAATTAATCTATGAGTATAGTAAACTATACAAAGTTAATTTAGAGTCTTAGAGTCCATACTCATTAAGATAAAGTAAAGTGGAAAGGGCAGTATATATTGATTGAATAGCAAAGATTTAAAATATAGAATTAATTGCCAATCTTATTCTACTAGACTTAAGGGAATTTGATCTTATACTAGGCATAGATTGGTTGGCTTGCCATCGAGCTAAAGTTGATTGTTTTACCAAGGAAGATATAATAAAATAAAAAGAACAAAGTAAAGTAATATTCTATGGAGAGAAAAAAATTGTGCCAAATTATGTAATCTCAACTATACCAGCCTTTAAGATGATTTGAAATGGATGTGAAGCTTATTTGGCACATGTAGTTGAGAGAACGACAAAGTGCAAAGATTTCAAAGGAATACCAATACCCATGCGTATTTTCGAAAGATATCGCAGGCTTACCTCCTAATAGAAAGACAAAATTATTATTGAGATATTTCCTGGTACAACATCGATATTTGAACAACCTTACAGAATGGCAAAGAGCGAGTTACAAGAAGTAAAGAAAACAATTATAAGAGTTAGTTAATAAAGGATTCATTCGACCAAGTGTTTCACCTTGAGGAGCACATGTATTATTTGTTAAAAAGAAAGATGGAACATTACAATTATGTATAGATTACCAAAAACTTAATCAAGTAATAGTTAAAACCAAATATATGTTATCTCAGATAGACGATCTATTAGATCAGATGCAAGGTGCTACGGTATTTTGAAGATTGACTTACGATCCAAGTATTATCAAATTAAAGATAGCACACAAGGATATTCCACGGACTACTTTTTGAACCCGGTATGGTTATTAAGAGTTTTTAGTTATGCTATTTGGGTGAACTAATACTCCAGCAGCATTTATAGCATTGATGAATAATAGATTCCAGTCCTTCCTCGATCAGTTTGCGATTGTGTTCATAAATGATATACTGATATATTAGAGGAATACTGAAGAACCCAATGAACATTTGTGAATAGTATTGCAAACATTACAGGAGAAACAGTTGTATGCAAAACTTAGCAAATGTGAGTTTTGGTTAGATCACATATTCTTCTCAGGACATGTGATATCTCGATAAGAAATATTGGTAGATCCAAAGAAGAGTGAAGCAGTATTAAATTAGAAACCTCCTAAAACAGTTATTAAGGCACATAGTTTCTTGGGTATGGTCGATTACTATTATAGATTTGTGGAGGGATTTTTTATTATAGCTGCTATGCTGACACGACTGTTGAGAAAGAATGTATCTATTCAGTGGAATAAATAATGTCAGCAAAGTTTTGATGAATTGAAATATACGTTAACCATATATCCAGTCCTTAAATTCCTTATAATACAAGAGGATTTGTCATTTATAGCGATGCATTTTATCAGGGGCTTGGATGTGTTTTAATGAACAAATGGAAAAGTTATAACATATGCCTTTCGATAACTCAGACCACATGAAATGAATTATCCAATACATGATTTAGAACTTACAGCGATAATATTTACTCTGAAGATCTGGAGACATTTTCTTTACAGTGATACATTCCAGAGTTTTATAGATCAACCTAATAGAAATAAATATGCGCCAGAGAAGATGGTTAGAGTAGTTGAAAGACTATGATTGTACGATTGACTGTGGTTGTAGATACACTTAGTAGGAAGTCAAGTATTACTATATCTAGCTTACAATTAACACGTATGATCGATTTAATAACTTTATGAAACTTGAATACAAAGTTAGAATTAACTGAATCTAGAGTGTTAATAGCAACATTAATGGTTTGACCCATGTTGTTAAGAAAGATACAAACAACACAACAACAAGATGAATACTGTTTTAAGATAATGGAATAAATTGATCAAGGTTAGAGATACCATTTCAACTGATTGATGAATTAATAATGATGGGATCCAGAGTATTTGCATCGAACATTAAAGAGATCATACAGGAGATACTGGATGAAGTGCACAATGCTTCATACGCTATGCATCATGAATGATAAAAATATAGAATAGTCTGAAACAACACTTTCGATGGCCCAATATGAAAAAGAAAGTAGCTAAATTTGTATCCAAATATCGGATATGTCAATAGGTGAAGGCTGAAGATCAGGCACCAACTGGAAAAGTTTAGTCATTATTAATACCAGTCAAGAAGCAGGAACGAATAACTATAGATGTTGTGATAGGATTACTATGTACATAATCGAATAAAGATGCGGTTGGGTGATTATAAATAGACTGACCAAAACTTTGCAATTCTTACTTACTAAAATTGGAATCTTTTTAAAGTACTTGACAGAGTTATATATACGAGAGATAGTCCGATGACATGGTATTCCCATTTCCATAGTATCAGATAGAGACTCAAGGTTTACTTCCAGATTTTGGCAGACATTATAGAATGCGTTGGGTACAAAATTGAATTTCACTATTGCTTTTCTTCCACAAACTGATGGACAGACTGAGTGGACTATACAGACACTAGAGGAGATGTTGAGATCTTATGTTCTGAAGTTTTAAGGTTCTTAAGATCGGTACATGCCATTGATAGAATTTGCTTAAAAAAATCAATACCACAGTAGCATTGATATGGCACCATAAGAAACTCCATATGGACAAAAATGTATGAGTCTGATATACTGGGACAAAGAAGAGGCAGAAAAATTTGAAGGATCCAAAATGGTACAAGAAACGGTAGAAAAAGTAGAGCTGATCGAAAGCATTTTGAAAGCTACTCAGGATAGTTAGAAGAGATATTACGATCAGCATAGTAGAGAAATTGAGTACAAAATTGGGAATAGAGTATTTTTGAAAATTTTGCCGTGGAAAGAACTATTACGGTTTGGAAATAAAGGCAAGTTAAGTCTTAAATACATTTGACCGTATGAAATTATAGAGCGGATTAGTCCATTAGCCTACAGACTTGCTTTACCAGCAGAGCTAGCATAGATACATGGTGTTTTTCATGTGAGTATGCTTTGGAGATATAAATCAAATCCTAGCGATGTTATACTAGAGTTAGAAGTACAGATTGAAGAAAACTAAACCTATACAGAAGAATCTATGTAGATTGTTGACCAAAGAATGAAATAGTAAGAACCAAATAGATTTCAATGGTTAAAGTTCTAAAAAGATGATAAACAAAATGAAGAAGCTAAAACATAGATAAGAGTGAATTTCGAGGATGAAATTCTTGAAGGGGGAAGATTTCCCATACTAAAACCCTATAGATAAGTAAAATGATTAACATAATTAGGAAGTGATTAGTGAACCTAAAAAAGATAAGAGATAAAACATAAGTTAAATGGTAATATTGAATAAGTTAAGAGTCATACGAGTAGGTTTACGAAGAAATGAAGTTTCGAAGTAAAATCGGAGAGAAAAAAGAGGCACAACACGGTGGGCGTACTGGCAACACGAGGGGTGTGCTCTTATGAGCACGATCATGCTAAAAAAAGATGGAAAATGAGTTTTGTTGCTAGCATGGTCGTGATGGTGTCAGCACAGGGCGTGCTGAGGTGCTGAAGTTTTATAAACATTGGAAATTGGAGTCAGACGTGTAAAATTTCAGTTGGCACTGGCCATGTTGGGGTTAGCACGGTCGTGCTGAGCTTCAGACCATATATAAGCTATTTTTTGAGCAGAAACAGAAGGAAAAACACAAAAGAAACAGAGAGAGAGAAAAGATGAGGAAGAGACAAAAAGAATAGTTTAAGCTAAAATCGAGTTCAAAAAATAGAATTAATCGAAGAATCCAGTAGGGAATCAATTACTATAATCGATACAGGAAATCTACGAAGAAAAAGGTAAGAAAATATATTAGAATTGAGAATACGAGTATATTTTTGATTGATTTTTATATAAAAATTTTGTATGTTGTTATATAGGAAATCGATTGGATTAGCATGACAAAAAGCAGAGTCAAGAGGAGCTTTGAATAACAGATATCTAGGTAGTAGTCTAACTCACTATTTTGCTAAATTAAAATATGATTACAACTTACTATGCATTGCGAATATGATTGGATTGTGAATGATTGCAAATTTATGAATATTAATATGAAATGAAATGATGATATGTGTGTATGAATGAGATTGATACAAAATGATGACATATGTGAAAGGAAATTGTAGATATGATTGAAATGAAATAGGTACATTCGAAAAGGAAATGCAAACAAGTAAGTTATGATATGTTACAATTATACAGGTATATGATTGAATTATAAACTGGTAATATATTTTGCAGTTATACAAGTATATGATATGGTATTGGTGCTGTGATTGGATATGATATGATAGCTGATGATACGTTATACAATATGGTATTGGTGAGGTGATTGATATGATATGATAGGTGATGATATGTTATATGATATGGTATTGGTGAGGTGAGGTGATTAGATTGGTGATTATTATGATCGATCATTGGAGATAGAAGGGAGAAGGGAGATTTTATAGGATACAGGTATAGTTGTTTATATTACTTCTTTACACAGTTATTATTTTTAGAATATATGATTATATAACAGATATGTGATAATATGCAAATAGGATGATAGAATTACTTTTCTTGAATTGAAATGATATTGAAATGAATATAATTGTTTATTAAATTATTGACTATTCACTAAGCCTGCAACTCATGCAACTACAATTTTTGTTTTAGAATTTAATAGCGACCTGAGTTAGCTTTACAAAGTGTTCAGGTCGCACTTTCTCTCTCTTCATTGGATATCAACTAGTAGTCCATATGTGTGGCATTTGCATTTTATATGTATATTTACAGATGATCGTTGTTAATATGATTTATACTTGTTGTTTGAGATGTTTGTTGTTTTTTGGTTGATATTGAGTTGATATATATATGATATATGAGAGTGTTGCTTGATGTTTTATTGTGATAGTATAGGTTGAGGTGCATATTGATATTGCTAAAATGATGATATGTTGTGCGAGAGATTATATTGTTGAATCTATCTCCTTTATAGTATTGATATGGATATCTCATAGTATAGTCGTTATATACCAGATGTACTTAAATGATGCATATATGGTATAGTGCAAAATAGAGGGCATATTAGATCAAAGCTAAGCCCATGGGTGTGTTGACTAAAATAATCTGTATTCTTGATATATAATCTATAGTTGTAACAAGTTGTTTAAATCATAGAAATGACTAAATGAGTATACGAAAATATGTTATATAATTGACTAAAAGTATGATTGAAAAAGAAAGTTTCTGAATATACGATTTAGAAGATTAAGAATATAGTTAATAATATGATTAAGAATGTTATAAATATAGGATGTTTTATACAATATCTCTTTAATTTAAATCCAAATTTTGAATCCTAAATCAATAAGGATTTAACCAAGAATTTTAGTAAAAATGAGGACTCTTTATCCTCCCATATTAGCCAGACGTTTTTAAGACAAATCTTGCCTTAAACATGCCCTAATCTTACTACAACTAGAACTCTTCCAACTACATCATTAATTTCCTAATTATTACATAATTAGTACTAACCACTAGATGGTCATATTCCATACAATCATTGGACCTACATTATGTCCAATTTACACATTTTTGTAGACTCATATATTTTTCCTTAAAATTGCACAAATATACGTCCGTAATAGAAATGCTGATTTTACCCTTTTTATACCTAATCTTCGTGTGCAATCTTATAGGTTCATTGAATGTTGGCATTAAGAATAATTAATTTTTAAAAGTCATAAACAAACCCTATAAAAATGCTATGACAACCTAAATTAATGAAGATATTGTGACATCTATTTGACCTAGTACAATGTTACACAGTCCATTACCTTTAATGCCAGAATTACATAAGGCATGGACTATTCATCCTTGTCTTGTTAATTCTTTTTCTTAACAGTCTATTGACACTAAAATATTTTAGATAAATAATAAAACTCATTATTTCATCTGGGTACTCTTTTTAGTTCACTAATTAAGTGGTTGGTGGCATTTTCTATCTCCTCGAGAGTGGGTAATTCTTTCACTTTTCTCATGATCTTTAGCATGAACCAATGCATACTGTTTCATACCACTGCTTGTCACCATTTTATGAGAACATTCGGCATATGTTAAAGCATACAAAAATCCATCTAGAGTTTCGTCGAGATTTTTGGTGTAAGGACTTCAATGCATGACTTGAACATGAGAACTAATTATGACTCTAAACCATGTAGTTATTCTCAGTGGTGAATTTAAAACAAATACTATATCCTAGGCATTGATTTTTGACTGAACTCCTATGTCCTTGTGTTCTGTAAGACCAAACCCACTAAGTCAAAAAGAGCATGGTAGCCTTAGTTCACATATTATTCCTATAGTAGTGACCAACCAAGGATATATAGAGTGAAATCTCTTGCTTCAATGTACTTTAGGAAAATACATCACATATGCCAACTCAAGCATCGAGATACTTAATCATGGAATTTTATCCTTTCTTTGCACACAATAATAACAGAAAGGTAGAATTAAACTCTTAAATATGAATGTAGTTCATAGACATTGTTTGGGGCTAGGGCTTATACTAACAACCTCCCACTAGAATCAGGCCCAATTAACCTTAGTATGACTTCAAAAGATATTACATATCCTCTCATGTTGAAACAGAGAAAATTGTCTTGTCAATAATAAACAACATCGTCATTGATAATATTCTTATTCAATCTTAAATCTGTCACTCTTAGTGATGATTCTTAAATACTAGTTTGGACTTAGGATGTGACAGAGACTTGTTAGCTTGTGCATTGACCTCGTTAATGTCACACAAAATTTCTAATTGAACCAAGACGATTGGGATCACTCCTAAACCAATATAGAAATCCTTTAATCCAAAATCTTCTCTATAACAAACCTTGCTATAACAAATTCAAATTCTGCATTTGAATTGGTTATACAGTTTAACTCTTAAGAGTTATACTGTCAACCTATGACACCTTCAATTATGAACATTCACGAACTGCGAGTTTACAATGCTTGTGATACTTATCCTTAGTAATTTTGATATCTTACTTGATAAAATCTATAGGTAATTCTTATTGACGTCTATTCAAGTTCTTCTTTTGATTAACTCAACTATTGACATAAATATAAACTATTTTTCTTCAACTTAAACATATCAAAAACATGTTTAGTACCTTGAATTAGTCCCAATTAAAAAAATCATAATCTATCATTATATATTTTGATACCTCATATCAAATTGGTTTAACTAAAGTCATGGATTAACCACTTCTCAGCCATTACTTTATGTAATGCTAAAATGTTTTTCAATTATCAGGATAATATCAACATGGTTAAAAAACCATATTTCCATTTGCCTTCTTACACACACAAACCTTTACTTTCAATGAATCTAACTCAAATGAATGTTTACTCAAATTTAAGGATTCTATGTATTTTGATACTTGCTTCATCCTTTTAAAGGCTTTTCATCTACCTTAGATTTTTTATGTAAATATATGTTTGGTCCTATAATCTTTGTGAACTTAATCCTATTTCCAATTATTCCTATCTCTTAGGAATTCATGATAATTCTAACTCCCACTTTTTTCTTGAAAGTATGATCTCTTAATTGAAAAAAATAATCAAATTAAGCAAAAATTCCTTTTGTTCTTAAATTTGGGTTAAGAAATATCTCACAAAATAAGCAAATTATGGATTCAAGACTTTTGCATACAAGTTAATCTCTTAATTTGTGACATTGGGCCTTAATCCTTCTACAAGCTAGAGTTAATGGATCCACAATATCTCTCTTAGGTTATCAATTTGCCTTTTGATTGGTGTACAATAAAAGTCTTTTGTGCAAGTACCAATTTCAATTTAGGAAGATAGTTTGAATTATCATAAAGTATACCATGTATTTTGTTTCATCATTTTGGACACATAACTCGAATGAAAATGTTGCAATATAAATGATCTATAAGGTTTAGACCACACTTTGAAAATAGTCAACATTTAGTTCCATATCTTTGGTAAGCATACTTTGACAATCGACATACATTAGCATGTATAGGATTTTTCTATGTCATTTTACTTTGTTACTCATCTTTGATGTAAGAAATCTCATGTATTTATCAAGCACTTCAAAAAGAAATTATGATACACATTTTTCTTTGCATTGAATATGACAATACAAACAATTATCTTTTTATAAAACTTAGCTCATATAACACTTCAACGAAGTCTTTATGTTTAGTTATATATAATTATATAATCATTTTAAATATAGCTATGAATTTATTTAATTCATAGTCGACTCTTTAGACAAACAAGGAAATAGAGGAAATACTTGTTTTCATCTAAAAGAAAAATCAAAATCCCAAAATATATAAACTTATTAAAACATAGAAATGTTTGTCACAAAGACAACATTAAAATTTATTCATAACTAAGTCTAAATCTAGATCTTGAAAGGGACGACTAGCAAGAGACCCTATGTTCCTTAACCTTCGAGAAAATGTTCATCCTTCCTTCCTTTCAACCATTACTCATTTTTTTGTACTTACACATTTGAAAACTCAAATGTTAGAACATTCACAACTAGTATAAATACTAAAGTGGTAGAAAAAATTAAGCTCTAAACTTAAATACATGATGTGGACTTCTTAGTCCCATTCCACTTTTCCTTTTGCTTGAAGACCTTCAAGTTCTTTCTCAAATGACCGATTTGGTTGCAATATAAGCAAGTACTTTCACTCTCCTTGATCTTTTATTGGATTGCCTTAGGACAACGAGGTAGAACATGTGTTTCACTCTCACTGGGCTTAGGGCCCTTAGGTTTCCTCTTCTTGCTCCCCTTTCTTCTCTTCTTCTTATTTTTCCCTTGGACCATGAGCACCAAATTTGACTTTTACAACACAATCTCTTTTTGTGTTCTAAACATCCCATATAGCTCCATCACCGGTTTGGTGGGCTTTGAACCTCATGGGCATGATGTCTTTATTCTAATACTACTCTAGGTACTAAAATAAAATTAAAATAATCTTTAAAAGGCACACATGCTCCATTTAAAAATTATAAAACCAAGGGACATGAATGTACCCTGCAAATCCATTCATCACATTCAACAAACATACACAAAAATTTGTAACATGCATAGATCAAACAAAGTTTGATTTTAAACTTAATTTCCAAGCCCATTAAGGAAATTTTGTTTGTGGTTTAACTATGATTAAACCCCACAATGGGCTTGGACTGAGGCATAATAGGCTCATCAATTGAACCATCTCTTAAAAACCATAACACATGCTAGTCGTCCTTTGAGCATATGGACACTCTAGCAAATTTTGATTTAGGCAATTTTAATAATATGTAACAAAAATACATTCAAATTGCATGATATATGTAAAAAATAAATTAAACAAATAAAACATGTTAAACATATAAAACCACACGTGAATGCACAATGAAAATCGACTAAGAATCAACTTTGCACAAACACATCAAAACAATGCAACAATGCCAAAATGACAACAACCATTTTAAGAAAATTTATGTATACATTAATTAACATACTTAATTATACCATAAATATTATAATAATATTCTTTCCATTTATACATATGCTGTGACGCCAAATTTTACAAAGTTCTTTTTCGAATAAAATCGATTTTTGCATCCATTTTTTTTTCTTTTTAAAACATAAGTTGTAGAATATAAATCAGAGTAAATCATACACAAATATTTTTCATAATGCGGAAGCTGGGAAAACGATTTAAAACCACCCATGATTTTAACAATGCGTAAGCAAGGAAAACGGTTTACATGCCCTTACTCAATTTCCACAAAAGATAAAGTATACATGCGTGTAAATCAATACAACCGAAGTCCTAGGAGCTCAACCTTCAGTATTGCACCGCTAGCCTCGTCGATCACGTAGTCCCGTCCCTAATACCTATCACTCTGCACAGAATCCAACAAAACATAGATGAGTATTTATTAAATA
>CANYCX014064050.1:0-14679 GCA_948193385.1 Breynia disticha f. nivosa
TGGAATCTAGTTTCTTTTATAACCTAGGAACTTTTGTGAAGATATTTCGATATATGTATATATAGATGTTTGCGAAATGAGTTTGTATGATTTGAACCTTCCTTTATTAAATTGTATTGTTATTTTATTTGATTTTAAATTAAACTTTGATTTCTGGGTTTAAGTATCATTCGTAGAAAGGAAGTATACGCGGATGATATTTAAATTCGGGGGTCAAAAACAATATGTTGATCGATCGACAATAACTTGGTCGATCAATATGCATATATTACTATTCAATGAATAGTAAAATACTATTCATGAATCATTATTCATATCATGCAGAATCATTTTACTGTTCACATATATAATTCACAGGTTACTATTCAATGAATACTAAAATACTATTCAAGAATCACAAAATAATTATCCACATTTAATTTTTCTTTTCATTAATTCTTACCATATTTATCAATTTCAAATATTAGCACATTATCAAAACATATAAATGTATGCTACATTTAGTTCAACAGTTTATACCCTAGGTAATGTACGTTATTCTTCCCCTGAACTGCAGCTATGAATAACGTATGCTAAGACCTAATTAACGTATGTTTAGTGAAGTAATGTACGTTATTTCTCTAAATAACATACGTTACATGCCTCCAGATCAGTTCTGTCCAAGTTCTAAGTCCTTTCTCTTATATATACTTAGCATACCAAACAACCTTCAAGGCACCCATACCATTCCTTTATACTCATAAATCATCACAATTAACCATTTACCACATGAATAACACACTCAATTAAAGATCAAACAACAATCATAAAGATCAACATCATCCACCAACATCATTTCCACAACTCATATTTATACACAATCCATCATCCAACTTTCATTCATTTCCATATTCAATATTCCACATAAACAAACCTCATTTGTATTCACACATTAAGTCATTCAATTCATATTCACATTCTAATAAACAAATTACCTCATTCAATTTCCATAAATGCATATATTCATTCATGCTCATAACAATCCAAATTCCCGACATAACCATAAATGTTAAGAAGTAAATGAATGCATTTATACGAATGCTAATGCAACCACACAATGCATGCCCTGGAGCCTTAGCTTCGCAAGGGAGAGACTCCGCTCGATCCCTGCAACTTTGGGCAGCCGCCCCTCAAATCAAGAGAGAGACTCCACTCGATCTCTATGCGCATATTGGACACTCGTCCCTTATTTTGTATGAAGAGAGACTCCACTCATCTTCACGCGCATTTGGCCATAAGACCTCTTATACATTTATCTCATGCAATCATGCTCATAAATTTCTCATATGGTATGGAATGAATGTAATGCAATCAATTCTCAAAGCCTCTAGCCATATAAATTCATAATGAGCATAATGCATGCATCGTGTCCATCCAAGCCTTTGTTCACATATAACCACTCAACACTTACCTTACATATCTCATAAATCATAACACACATACAACATTCAACCAACTCACAAAGTTTCATTCAAGCATAACAATCCTTCAAGAATTTCATTTTTACTATCACATGCCGATTAAAACATTTAACCATGCCACTTCCATACAACTTTGGTCTTTCAAAGACAAACAACCAACTCACGCTTAAAACAAACCAATCCTACATAATTCATCAATCATAACAAACAACACATACATATATTCAATCATTCATAAGCAAAATACAACAAGTAAGTGGCAAAAGCACTTACCTCTGGCTCCAAGATTCGATTCGTCGTCAGATTCTCGAGTCGGGCTCTGAATGCCATTACCTACACACAAGTAATCATATTTCTTATCATTTAAAATATAATGTACCTTATTTAAACCTCCCATACTAATTTTTCCCCAAAATCCCAAACTTTTCTAAAACCTTAATCTCTTAAATCTCACCAAAATGTATGTTTTAGGGTTAAAGGCTTATAGGATCATGAACTACATTGAAAGCCTATCAAAACCCTACCAAATGTACATATTTCCCATCACATATCAGATTGGGATTGGGGATTTACCTTGTTTCGCATCGCTTGAAAACCTAGAGGGAGGAGGACTCGATTTGAGGCTGACTGTATTGTTAATCTGTTAGAAATCCGAGGTTTGTTGGTAGGTTTTATGTTTAGAAGGTTGAGGAATGATGGTTTGGAAGTTGGGAGAGTGTTTTGGTTGTTGAGAGGGAGTTATGACCCATTTAAAGTGTGTTTCGGACATTTAATGACATGTCCAGAGTCCCGATAACGTATGTTTATTGCCCAAATTAACGTACATTAGCAAAATGCAGAATCTGGGCTGCTTATATGAATAACGTACGTTATTCTTTGTAATAACGTACGTTATTCCACCATTTAACCAATAACATACATTAATTCATCAATTAACGTACGTTAAATGTGTGCAGTCTGCTGCACTTAGCGATTTCCGACATCTTTCCATTTCGAACATACCCATATGCTTCCATACACTTTACCCTAACATAATCCTACATTATTCCATATTAAACAGACATTTTTTGGGGCGTTACAGCTCTCCCCTTAGAAAATTTCGTCCCTGAAATGAAAACAAGTTAGGTTTTAAAAAATCCAAACACTAACTCAAACCGAAACATTACAACTCAACTCTAACACTTAACCCTAAACGTCCCAACTTAGCACTCAAAGTCAAAACATCAACAAGGGTTAGAACATACCTCAAACACATCAAGCCTCATGAAACAAGTGCGGGTACCGATCTCGCATATCGCTCTCCACCTCCCAAGCCGCCTCATTAGGCGAGTGGAAACTCCACTTCACCTTCACCATCGGGATCTCCCGATTCCTCAACTGTAAGATCTGCCGATCTAATATCTCTACGGGCTCCTCCTCGTAGGTAAGATCATCCGCAATCTCTAACTTTGGAGGGTTGAGCACATGGCTTGGGTTAGAATAGTACCTCCTCAGCATCGAGACATGGAATACATTGTTAAGTCTAGACAACTCCTCCGGTAACTAAAGCCGATAAGCTAGTGGTTCAACCTTCTGAATGATCTTATAAGGTCCCACATATCTCGGACTCAGCTTCCCCTTCTTCCAAAATCGAATCACGCCCCTCCAAGGCGACACTCTCAAAAACACTCTTTCTCCGACCTCATAAGTCACCTCTCTGTGCTGTTGATCAAAGTAACTCTTCTGGCGATCCTGGCGGCATGCATACACTGCTTCATCCCAGCTTGTCCAAGGTGTCGACCTATCAAATCGCCAAGAAGTGTGCATATTTTGTCAATTTATCTACTATAGCCCACATGACATCATGTCTCTTGAATGTCCTCGGCAACCTCATAATAAAATCTATCGTCACTTTCTCCCATTTCCACTCGGGGATCTCTAAAGGCTTCAGTTTCCCTGCTGGAGCTTAATGTTCTGCCTTGATTTGCTGGTAAGACAGACATCGAGCTACAAAGTCTGCAATCTCTCTCTTTATATTCGCCCACCAATACATCTACTGCATGTCTCTATACATTTTAGTGCTGCTCAAATGTACTGAAGCTGGAGAGGAATGTGCCTCTGCCATCAAAACTTACTTGACCTCAACTAGGTTATGAACACACAACCGCTCCTTATAATACAACACTCCCTCCTCATCTAACCTGTGCGGAGTGGTCAACTTCCTTTTCTCAACTTTCCTCGTTATTTTCATCAAGTGCTCATTATCCTTCTGCCTTTCTGCTATCAGATCTCGCATCTGGGGTCAAACCTGAATGTTTGCTAACATCTCCCCCTGAACCATCTCAAGTTGTATTCTCAACGCTCTCAATGCAAATAAGAATTCTACCCTATAGGTCACTCAATCCTCATCCTCTTTACCTTTCTGGCTCAACGCATCCGTAACCACATTAGCTTTACCCGAATGGTAATCGAGGGTACAATCATAGTCCTAGAGGAGTTCAATCCATCTCCTCTGTCTAAAGTTCAACTACTGCTGCGTAGTGATGTATTTCAGACTCTTATAATCGGTCAGAATCTGAAAGGTCTTGCCATACAAGTAATGCCTCCACACTTTTAATGCATGGATGATAGTAGCCAACTCTAATCGTGGGTAGGGTAATAAACCTCATGCTAACGTAACTGTCTCGAAGTATAAGCAATTACCCTCCTATTCTGCATCAGCATTCCTCCCAATCCCACTTTAGAAGCATCTGTATAAACCACAAATCCTCCACCATCAGTCGGCAATACAAGTACTGGAGCCTCCACTAACCTCTGCTTTAACTCCTGAAAACTCTCCTCACACCGCTCATTCCATTTGAACGGAGTGTTCTTCTTTAGAAGATTAGTCATCGGCCTCGCTATCTTAGAGAAATTAGCTATAAATCTCCAGTAATAACCTGCCAATCCTAAGAAACTGCGTACCTTAGTCACATTCCTATGAGCCTACAAATCTTGAATCGCCTTTGTTTTGTCGGGATCTGGCATCACGCCCTCTGCCGATATAACATGGCCTAGGAAGACCACCTCCCTCATCCAGAACTCATATTTCTCGAACTTAGCATATAGTTGTTTTCCCTAAGTATTTCCAACACCTGCTGTCCCTCGTGCTCAAACCGATCCTTAGAGTAGACCAACACATCGTCGATGAACACAACCACGAAGCTACCCAAGAACGGCTGAAAAATCTTGTTCATTAAGGCCATAAAGGCTACCGGTGCATTAGTCAGACCAAAGGACAAAACAGTGAACTCGAAGTGGTCGTAACAACTCCTAAAAACGGTCTTAGGAATGGATACCCCGATCTCAAACCAATCTTTGAGAACATCGTGGCTCCCCTCAACTGATCTATCAAATCATCAATCCCCAGTAGTGGATACATATTCTCTACTGTCAATTTATTTAGCTGTCGGTAATCAATACACAACTGTATGCTCCCATCTTTCTTCTTAACAAACAGTTCCGGTACACCCTAGTGTGACACACTCGGTCAGATAAAACCCTTTTACAAAAGCTCTTCTAACTGCTTCTTTAATTCTTGTAATTCTACCACTGCCATCCGATACAAAGCTAACGAAACTGGTGCTACCCCCGACACTGTCTCAATCTCGAAATCGACCTCTCTCTGCGGCGGTAGACCCAAAAATTCATCTAGGAATACCTCTGGGTACTCCCTTACTATCCGCACGTCACCAACACCTAGCTTTTTCTTCCCTAAATCGGTCATGTATGCCAGATAGGCCTCACATCCCTCCTTGATCAACTTTGCATCCATCACTGCAGAAACCAAGCAAGAGGGTATAACCCTTCGCTCACGGACCAACAAAACCCTCTTCTCTCCATCAACCTCTACCACTACCTCCTTCGCGTAGTAGTCCACTACGGCTTTGTTTCTGGACAACCAATCCATGCCCAAAATCACCCCAAAGTCGGCCATCCTCAATACAATCAAGTATGCTACATAATTCAGCTCACCAATTCTCAACTCACAGTTTCTCAACACTTTGTCTGCCATAACGATACCTTCAGCTGGCATAGATACGACTACAACATAACATAGAGACTCTACACTACTCCCCAACTGCTCTACGACGGACTCACCCACAAAAGAACAAGTCGACCCAGGGTCAATCAGAACCAATGTATCAAGTACAAATATAGAAATCGTACCGGTGATCACATCAGGGTTGGCTGCCGCCACATCACATGTCATAGCATAGACACGTACCTGAGACGCAACTGCAGTCTGATAAGCTCCTCTGCCTCTCGTAGTGGTACTCGAAGTCCTACCCCCTATTCCTCTGCCTACACTAGTAGTAGGGGCTCCCCTGTTGTGTCCCACACTACTCTACCCTGGTATAACCTCTCTTAATCTTTGATCCTCTGATAAAAACGCTTAGCCAGGTGACCCAGCTGGTTGCAATAATAACATACCTGGCGAGTGTCACGACCAGTGAATCCTCCCCTACTCTGTTATCGCGAAGCAGGGTTCTATAGAAATGACTCCCTCTACTCCCAAATCTGTTCCTCTGCCTTCTGCTCCCTCCACTAACACTCCTAGGAGACCTAAACTCAGTCTTCTTATGCTCCTCAGTGGTGCTGGAACCACCAGACCTCTTCTAACATTTCCTCTCTACGCGATCATCCTCAATCATAAGCTCCTCGGCCCTCAAAGCCATCTCCAGCAGTAATTAATAAGTAGGGGCCTTCATGGAAATACCGGTGCGGATATTAAAGTGCAACCCTCTCTCAAACCTGTCCCTCCTCTGGACATCAGTGGCCACATCCTCCGGCACATCCTCCGCGACAGTCATATCCTTCTGCTTCAATTCTATGAACTCTATCTTTTCTTGCTGCAATAGTGCTCTAGGGTGTATTTCTCGGCAAACTCTCTTTGGAAATCTGCCCAAGTGAGTGTCGGGGGGGTCATTCTGGCTCCCGGGGACTGCCTCCCACTAATACAATGAGTCATTCACCAATAGTGAGGAAGTATACCTAAAATTCTGCTAGGGTGTGCACATAGTAAGGATCCGCTCCGTGTGTTGAAGCCAATCCTCAGCCTCAGCGGGGTCAATGGTCCCCTCAAATGATTTGGCGCCTTCTTGTGCACCTCAGAGAAATTCTTATCAATATCGAGGCCCTCCCTCTACTAGCCTCCCTACTGTGCCCTCTGCTGGGTACCCTGCTGGCCTCCTTGATGGCCCCACATCTACTGTAGTAAAGCGTGAAAACTAAGTGTGGGCTGGGTCAAAAGGTGGTATAGCACCTGGTGCAAGTGGTGCTCCACCGGGTGCAGGCGGTGATCCATGTCCTGGGACTTGTCCCTGTCCCTGCACGGACTCTTGGGACTCGGCGGTAACCTCGTGTGATACATCCTCTATAGGCTCCATCCTATCCAAATCATCATTTGAAAAACTTTAATTTCATAAAATATGATGCAATGAAAACAATTTTTTGGCACACTCCACATGGAATCTAATCCCTGCTCTAATACCACTAAATGTCAACCCTACTTTTGTAAATTTCGTTTTTCATTAAATTCAGTGTTTCACACCCTTTTTTTCTTTTTTAAAACAACAATGTAATTGAAATCAAGAGAATGTATATATAAATATATATAGAAAAAATGGCATACATTCATCTCATTTAAACCGGCCCAAAATACAAATCACTAAAGTATGCAGAAGCTATGGTTTTCGGTTTAAAACAATGCAAATGACAACCCTATACTATCATGTGTATGGCTATACAAAATGCAAAAGTGTAGTGTAATAAAAACTACTAGGAGCCGACGTATCTGCCAAGTATCACATGCTCGAGATCCGCCCAAAAAGATGTCTTTGCACAGGCTACTGTTGCTCTGCACACATATACACATCAAAATAAAGGTGAGTATGAAGAAAACTCAGTAAGCACATCCTTATAGTTATTATGCTGTATGCACAGGGGAACCTTCGGTCAAATACGATTGTGCTCGCGTAAACAAAGTCGCATTTGTGCCTAACAATTCCCACAATATATTCTTTAAATATTGAATACCTTAAAGTCATGTCACATACCCTCATTTAAGTGTTTAATATGTTTAGGCCTTCATCCTATATCATTTGTATACTTTAGATATGTATTAGTATGTTATTCAGGTGAAAATAAGGTTTTTTGGGCAAAATAACGTAGGTTTATACCCTAGGTAATGTATGTTATTCTTCCCCTGAACTGCAGCTATGAATAACGTATGCGAAGACCTAATTGACGTATGTTTAGTGAAGTAACACACGTTATTTCTCTAAATAACGTATGTTACATGCCTCCATATCAGTTCTGTCCAAGTTCTACGTCCTTTCTCTTATATATACTTAGCATTTATCACTTAGCATACCAAAAAACCTTCAAGGCACCCATACCATTCCTTTATACTCATAAATCATCACAATTAACCATTTACCAAATGAATAACACACTCAATTCAATATCAAACAAAAATAATAAACATAAAATCATCCACCAACATCATTTTCGTAACTCATATTTATACACAATCCATCATCCAACTTTCATTCATTTCCATATTCAACATTCCACATAAACAAACCTCATTTGTATTCACACATTAAGTCATTCAATTCATATTCACATTCTCATACACGAATTACCTCATTCAATTTCCATAAACGCATATATTCATTCATGCTCATAACAATCCAAATTTCCCACATAACCATAAATGCCAAGAAGTAAATGAATGCATTTATGTGAATGCTAATGCTACCACACAATGCATGCTCTGAAGCCTTAACTTCGCAAGAGAGAGACTCCACCTGATCCCCGCTACTCTGGGCAGCCGCCCCTTAAATCAAGAGAGAGACTCCACTCGATCTCTTTGTGCATATTGGGCACCCATCCCTTATTTTGTATGAACAGAGACTTAACTCATCTTCGCGCGCATTTGGCCATAAGGCCTCTCATACATTTATCTCATTCAATCATGCTTATACATTTCCCATATGGTATTGAATGAATGCAATGCAATCAATTCTCAAAGCCTCTAGCCATATAAATTCGTAATGAGCATAATGCATGCATCGTGTCCATCCAAGCCTTTGTTCACATATAACCATTCAACACTTACCTTACATATCTCATAAATCACAACACACATACAACATTCAACCATCTAACAAAGTTGCATTCAAGCATAATAATCCTTCAAGAGTTTCATTTTTACTGTCGCATGCCGATTAAAACATTTAACCATGCCACTTATATACAACTTAGGTCTTTCCAGGACAAACAACCAAGTCATGCTTAAAACAAACCAATGCTACATAATTCATCAATCATAACAAGCACCACATACATATATTCAATCATTCATAAGCAAAATACAACAAGTGAGTGCCAAAATCACTTACCTTGGGCTCTAAGATTCAATTCGTCACCCCATTCCCGAGTCAGGTTTTGAATGTTGTTACCTACACATAATTAATCATATTTCTTATCATTTAACATGTAATGTACCTTATTTAAACTTCCCATACTGATTTTTCCCCAAAATCCCAAACTTTCCTATAAGCCTAATCTCTTAGATCTCACCAAACTGTATGTTTTAGGGTTAAAGGCTTATAGAATCATGAACTACATGAAAACCTATCAAAACCCTACCAAATGTACCTATTTTCCATCACATTTCAGATAGGGATTGAGTATTTACCTTGTTTCCCATCGCTTGAAAACCTAGAGGGGGGAGGACTCGATTTGAGGCTCAATGTGTTGTTAATCTGCTGGAAATCCGAGGTTTGTTGGTAGGTTTTACGTTTAGAAGGTTGAGGAATGATGGTTTGGAAGTTGGGATAGTGTTTTGGTTATTGGGAGGAAGTTATGACCCATTTTAAGTGTGTTTTGGACATTTAATGACATGTATAGAGTCCCTATAACGTATGTTTATTGCCCAAATTAATGTACGTTAGCAAAATGCAAAATCTTGGCTGCTGATATGAATAATGCACGTTATTCTTTGGAATAACGTACGTTATTCCACCATTTAACCAATAACGCACGTTAATTCATCAATTAACGTACATAAATGTGTGCAGTCTACTGCACTTAGTGATTTCCAACCTCTTTCCATTCCGAACATACCCATATGCTTCCATACACTTAACAATAATATAATCCTACATTATTCCATATTAAACTGACATTTTTTGGGGCGTTACACTCTTCTTGATTTCAAGACATAAACACATAGCGTATGAGTGGATTAGGATCAAATCTTGAGTGTTAGAACATCCAAATTGTCGAATACTCAAAGCAATAGAGTTAATACTCTCTGTTAGGTCATTTATTATTGTGTGTGTGAGCTTATAGAGGAATGCAACACAAAGGAAGCACTCTGTGGCATGTTTTGGCTGTATTCAAGGGTGCATAAGAGTTCTTGTACACTTGGTATTTGTCTACAAGGTTAAAGCACATTCCATCAAGGTATATTCACTAAACTATTTTAATTAGTTTTATCAAATAAACATGTTTGTTATTTAATTACATTGCTATTTTTTGTACTTAAAATTATTTTTTTTTGCTGCTTGAATGATAAATTCCATGTAATATCCCACATTGGTGGAGCATATACATGATTACTTAGTGCAAGTCGATTGCTTTTTTGCCTTTTAAAATTCGTTTAATTCAAGAAAAAAGATAAATATTGAAATTTTTGGATTGATGTTATGTGTATGAAATAATTGTGTAATTAATTATATGGGTTAATTAAGTGTTAAAGCATTTTAATAAACTAACTTAGGTTGGTTCAAAAATTATTTAATGGTTGTTTTGTAAATTTTTTTTGTCTAAACCTTAATATAACCAAAAATAAACTAGTTTGCATGATCTTGTTGTTTTACAAAGCTGATTATGTTTGTTCCATGTTTGATCAATATAATTTGTTATGATTGAATTAAAATTGTTAAAGAAAAATTAGGGAAGATCAGGGTAGAATCTTAATTTACAGTTTTTGAAATGATTGAGTGTGTTAATTAGTGCATAAAGTTGGTTCAGGTGTTAATGATTGATTGTATGCATTGTTTGATGAATTTTTTGCTTGATTCATGCAAATTGCATCTTGTTTGATTGATTTGTTGGTCATGCCTTTGATGGTATTCATAAATATCATGATTTATATTTTTAGGTCACTTTTATGCATGTCATGTGCATTTTTAATGTTTATAGTATTTTTAGAATATATAAAATTAAAAAAGACGAAGCCAAAAATTCACTAGTGTTGATTACTAGGACACATTACTTAGCTTGTGTCTAATATTTTAAGAGAGCTCATTCGATGAGTGGTTCTTGTTTAGATATAATGGGCATCGGTTGAAGACCATTATAAGGTTTTCTATTAACAGCCCAACTACACAATTTTGTTAATGAGTTTGGCTTATTTTGATAAAATTAGACTTTGTATTGTCCATAAATGTTTATATGTGTGTATAATGTTTTATGTGATGAATTAATATGCACGGTGTAGACCATTCATCCATGGGTCAACCAGCACACTAAGGGTACGGGATTCAATCCCCAACTCTGTAACGTTGCTATAAACGACATACATGCTTTAAATTATTGTTCTCTATGTCTCTTTGAGGCTCCCTTCCCTTGTTTCATAGGATAACCCGACTTCTATCCTAAAATATGTATAAAAATAAAAAAAAATATGCATGGTGCATTCATGGGTCTTGAGTTTTGCAATTTGAAATATGTTTTGCAATTCAAGGATTATTGTTAAGTTTTAATTTTCTTTAGTATAGAAAAAAAATTTGAAGACTTTGTAATACAAGGCAAATCCCACTAATATGGAGAGGTCTAAATTTAAGACCTATATGTTATAATACAGACTCAGTTGTAGGTTTTTTAGACCCATGTTTTTCACGCTTTACTTTATGCACGATATAATATGCATGTATGGAATAATGAAAAAATAGATCCCTAAAAATAGTAAGTCACAATGTTTCCTTTCTAATTTAAAACATGTCCAGGCATTCATCATTCGCCACGTAGACTAGGAGTCCTAGATGCACACGAATATCTTTGTGAGGCATGGGTTGTGAATATAAGTTTGAATTAATATGGAATAGGATGCCCAAACCTAATTAATGTACAATATGGTTTGTGTATGACATTTAACATGTTGAACCATTTAATCTAAAAGTCATGGTTGAGACAAGATTGAAGGTTTTTCCTACCTAAGTAACTTAACCCTTTAAGTGTACATACTTAGTTTGACTAAAGAGTTTTGAAAAGTGAATCTTGGCTCAAAAATAATCAATAACACAAATTATTTAAAGTGATATTAATTAGATTTGTATGACCTAAAGATAAGACCTTATCTAATCTTGCTAAATTATATTTTGTTAATTAAAATGGGTTCATCAAACAATTATATATTATCACTACGATTGATACCTAAAAAGGAAAAATTGAATGCTTCCAACTATATAGATTGGTCTTGAAATTTAAGAGAACTTATCAAAAGTGAGAGGGTGTTAGATACTATTCCCTAATGAACCCCTGAGGAATGCCACTACCATTCAAAGAGAAACCTTTGAAATAAAATACAGTGACTCTAATGGTGTGCCCTATCTTATGTTATCCATGATAATGCCCAAGTTACAAAACCAATTCATGGATCAAAGGGCATATAAGATTATGGTGCAATTAAAGAAGATTTTCTAAGAACAAAAAGGTAAAAGAGGCATCAAGAAGGGTTACAAAGCAAAGGAGAAGTCTAGGCATTTCTTATGCCTTGTTGGAGTGAGCCTTAGGCCCAACTCAAGTTGAACCTCAAAGAGAGTAGGAGTTGTTGGACAATTGGTGGTGAATAGCTAAATCCCACTTGTGTTTTGATAATAAGTAAATACATATATGAACTTGAGAAAAATTATTTTAGTCTAATTAGACAAATATGGATATGCAATATGAAATACAACATGGAGACATTTAAAATTATTAAACAAGGTAATTTTATCAAATATAAATTGTTTCTACTTGGCTAATAAAATGTGTTTAGGATTAACTCAAAATTAAATGATCAGTTGAAGAACAATCATGTATTACCTAACTTAATGGAGTCTTTAGACGACCAACACTAAAACAATGACATAAGCAAGCCAAAAGTAAGACTTTAGGTAGTGGAGAAGTGAAGATTGATTTTGTAACTCCCTCAATTTATCCTTTAATTAAAATTTTAATTTAAATATGTAACAAATATACGAATAAATTTATCGCAAATTGTTGAGAAATAATTCAGTGGGAAAGTTAGAAGTTAATTTAAAAAAGAGAGTAAAATTTATATGGAAGTATAAAAGGGAGAAAGTAAAAACTGGATTTAGTTGGATCGAGCGGAAAAGGAAAATTACGAAACAATTAGTGGGCAGACCTAAAAGGGTAAAATCGTCCAACCTAATTACCCTTTACTTTAAAAACCCTAATTCTCCTCCTTCATCATCAACCATACGTTACTTTTCCTTTTCCCATTTTCCTCCATAGTTCAAACCCTCATCACCATCACTCCTCACCAAAAACCTATTGTCGGGAGGTCCAAAATCGGCTGATGATCGAAATCCGGTAAGTAGGTATAATCCCTTCCTTGTGAATCCCGTAGTTCTCTTTAAACCTAACTTTATAACCCCATAACTCCCTCGTTTAAGCTTCGATTTGAGCAAATGATGGCTCATTGGAAAGCTTAATACGTATACTACTTAGTAGTAACCATTTTTTGGGTTAATTTGTGGTCTAGGCACCCGAAATCGTGGAAAGAATACAACCCTTGCAAAGTGACGAAAATTGGTTTTTGGGACCGGAGTTCTTTTCTGTGTTTCGTCGTTTAGGTAAACTTCCTTGCAGTCTATTAATAGTATTTTACATATTAATTTATTTGGGTAATGAATGGTGAGGAGGATTGAAGTAAGAGTTGAAACATGTTTAGGGTTTGGAAGAGGAAATTGAGTGTAAGAATGTTTGAAACATATAAATAGTATTTCATCCGACCTAAACACACTTAGTAGAACATATATAAACAATATCGCATCCATTGATTCATTATTATATGATCATAAGTTGATGTGAACTTGTAATGTTACTCATACGAATTTGAAATCGTGTCATAAAAAGTTCCCAACCGAGCCATGTGGCGTTTTGTACCAGGTAAGTAGCACGAGCACAACTTGTCCCTTTACTTGTATTCTCTTGAATGTAACTTAGTTGTTGGTTGATAAATTGTATGATTGGACTCATGGAATGTGATTGATAAAGTATGTGTTGCTTGGTCTAAAATTGTGGTTCCCACACATGTTTTTTTTGATGATAAATTTTTACGAGTTGTGTGAGTATATATATATGCTTAGGAGACATGTGATGGAAAATTTTATGTATGCATGTTGTATACGAACATGAAAGGTATTTTAAATGAGTCAGTGATAAGACTTATGGATGATTGTGGTTATAGCCATAATGGCTAGATTTTTCTAATGTTGTTTTGTGCTATTGACTGAGACTGAAGTGAATGATCGGTGAATTGATGATAAGTGAATGGACTTGAAGTTTTGTGATATGCCATATGTGTTGAACTTGAATTGTAACATGTATGAGCTTGTGAAAGTCCATACATTTGACTTTGATAAAGGCATGAAATGTAAAAGCTTGAACGAATGATTGTTATGCCTATGTTGGACATGCTTGAAAGGAAGTATGATTGTATTGTTATTTAGTGTTAATCTATTTTTGGCATTGGATCTTATTTTGGTATGCTATGGCATGATTTATGGCTATGCTAAATTGAATATTATTTTGTTGAGATTGTTTGATGACTCTGTTGTACCAAATGTGGTAAACATTTAGTTCTTTATTATGTTTTGATAATGTGCTAATATATGAAATTGATAAATATGGTAAGAATTATTTAAACAGAAAAATTAAGTGCTCATAATGTTTTTATTATGCAAAATGAAATAGTGTTTAATGTATTAATACTGTGTGACTGTTTAAATGATTATATAAATTGATTTACACATACAAATCGATTTGAACCATATAAATCGATTTGCACATATAAATCGATTGAAATTTTAAATCGATTTAAGTGTGTAAATCGATTTAAATGTTGAGTTAAGTTTTCAACCTTAGCATGCCTTTTTGTTTTCAACATTTAGAAAGT
>CANYCX014065061.1:0-19307 GCA_948193385.1 Breynia disticha f. nivosa
TAAAAAAAGATATTTCAGAACAAGTATATGATGTTCACATAGGTTCGCATGCACCGAGTTCACATATATGTCTGCGAACACTTCATTACAAGAATCAGAAGTTCACAAACGTTTACATGCATAATATAACACGGAAGTTCACGTGTGAGAAACAGTTTGGCTAAAAGTGCAATATGTTAACAGTAAAATAACATAATAACAATAATAATTTAAAATATACACAAAACCTCAATAACCAAACATTGAATGACAAAACTCAAAAACCAAACTTAAAAAAGTCTACTTGACCCAAACCGACGGTTGTAGAATTTTTATTAAAGGGTAAAACGACGGAGGATTATTAAGAATAATCTGTTGAGAAATGGAAGAAGCGGAAGAGGGGAAAAAGCGAAGAGTTGTGGTTGAATCATTAGGATGGCTTACGGAATCATCAATACTTCCAAAAAAACACAGAGCCATTGAAGGCGTGGGAGCATCTTCAATTCTAGAACTAAAAGCTCAGCTCTATAAATCCCAAGAAGATGCGAAGAAATCAAAGGACTTATCCTCCTCCGATATTCAATACCACCGTGCCCGTAAGAAAATCGCCCCTCCTGACCTCTTTTCTGCCGCCAATTCCGGCGTCCAAGCTCGCGCTCTTAAGTAACTCTCTTTGACCTCTTCTTTAAATATAATTCATTTTGTTTTCATTATGATCTCTTAGCGCTGGAGTTTACTATTGAGTTAGATAGAAGGTAATTTGACGTGATTTACGTGATGAATGAAGGGATAAGTTAGAGTTAAAAGCGGAGAAGGATGGAAAGAAGAGCTATGAGGCATTGGAGAAGAAGGCGGAGTTGTATGAGAAGTTAGTGAGGGGAGAGTTGTCGGATGAGGAAGATACGGAAAAGTATTGTGTTGATTTTTTTCGGAAGGGTGTTGATTTGGAGGACTCCGATCAGCCACGGGTAAATGATGGTGGTAGTAGTAAGGGAGACGAGGGTTCGGTTATTTCTGGGCCCAAATTTGTAGCCGCCGGGGGAACTCCTGGAGTAGTTGATATGGACGAGCATAAGCGTTTTGTGAGGTATGCTTTTCTTTGCCTATTCTTGTGCTCTTCCCAATCAATGTGCTCTTATTTCTGTTTTGTATCGAATTTGGAATTGCTGATAACATCAAATCCTTTCACAATTGTTATTACGCTTGTTGGGCAGTTTGTTTATATCTATAAATCGAGGCTTTGCTATGAAATGTCATTCCATTTGTAGCAATTTTTTAGTTCTTGTATTACTAGCCGGATATTATCATGTTTGTGTGTAGATAAGGTAATAGAATGAAAATATTGTTACAAGAACTACAACTGCCATGTTATTGATCAGTAGTTACAACAAGATTCTTGTGTTCCTTCAACTTTCTGGCTGTTGTGTCATATTGTATTTGGTAATGTTAATTACTCAAAGGAACCTACCATTGCATTTTCGGAGTACTAAGATTTGTGTTGGAATTATACGGTTTGTCACTTTTTTAGTTGGAAATCTAGAGGTGATGCTGCTAGCTTTTGCAAGTTGAGTTGTGGTTATTGCTTCTACTTGTTTGAACTTGTAATTGCATTTGCAGAAGTTGGATTTTAAGTTTGATTTGATTTTCAACATTTCTTAAGTTAAACTTGTGAATGGCCTCTGATCAGCTGGTTAGTTTTATAGATTGCTCCTTTGGTTATTATTTGGAGAACTTGCTTGTGTGACGTGCGCACAATTTGCTTTGCTGGTGTAGATTGCTCGTTTGGTCATTAATTATTCGGAAAACTTGCTTGTGTCACTTGTGTGCCGTTTGAAACTTGTGTTGCTCTTAAGCCGCTTAATGATTGATGTGGATTTGAAACTTGTGCAGAGAAGTTCACCAAGAAGCTAATCAAGCTAGAGAGAAAGCATCAGAAGGGAAGTTGCGTAGACAAGAGCAAGCAGCAGCTCATCGAGAAAAACTAAGACAAGCGTATCTTCGAAAGAAGCTCGAGAAACTGAAATCTGGGTCAAAAGCGGAAGATGTGAACAATGAAACTGGAAGCACATAAGTCCAAATTCTTTGTGGAATTGTTGTGATTAGACCAGCTCGAAGTTGTGTGAAAAAATAGATCATGAAAGTGAATTAAGCAATATAGAACCCTACATTTTTTTATGAAACAAGGTTTAATGCCATGGTCTCAACTCCATTTTGTACTGCTGAGGAAGCTGAACAAAAAAGTAAAAATACGACTCCACTGGGGATCGAACCCAGAATCTCTGGTTCCGTAGACCAGCGCCTTATCCATTGGGCCATGGAGTCTTTTATTTCTCCCATCGAGGTAAATTATTAATACTGAAATTAGAAAGTGAAATGGGGTTTTTCGTACCATTGTGCACGTCAAGTAATGTGATGATGGCTTAGACTTGGCGTTGGAAGAGATAGAAATAAAAGTGTGTTTATAAAGGGAAGACTTAATGATGGCAGAGGCCGAGGTGATTGTGTGGTATAGAGAGAAGAGACGCAATTCTAATTTCAATTTTTTTTCCGAAAAAGATTAAACTAATAATTGACAACATGTTTGGTATAAATTTCCGCATATAATAAAAAAAGAGAATTGATACGTAATTCTAATGTAATTTATATATCAAGATTCTACATATAATTACTTTGTTTTATTTACGATGTAGAATATGCTTCACTATGAATTTCATTCTTATTTGTAAATTTCCATGTTCCCGAACCAAAAAAAGTATTGATTGATCAATAATATAAACTAGGATAATTTAGCTAAGATTTTTTCGTCTATTTTACTAATAGAGCACATTTCATTGAGGAACCCGAGCTGTGCATCCATCATTGCAGTGAAACCAAGAAGAGTTGCAATATCTATAATGGAGACTAGGTCCTAGTTTCATCATAACGTTAATGATAATACAACAGTGACAAAATGCTGCGCGGAAATGAATAACAGCCGAAAACGTTTTTGGCACTATATATATATATATATGTATGTGGCTGGAACAGGGAATAACTTAAATACACATAAATTGACGCAGAAACAAAACAACAGCACAATTTTAAGAAAATCAACAATTAAATCTTGATGAAGATCATCATTAATCAATAGTTTTCCTTTCTGCTGTCGTCGCACAGTTCTGTTCCAACTTCATCAATTCTATCTCGAGTGCTGATGCATGAATTATGGAACCACGCCATGTTGTTGGGAACTAGCTTACTCACCTACCATTAAACTTATAGTCGCAGTTGCCGACTAGCCGTTTTGCGATTACGAGATCACCATGTGAACCACTCCATCAGCTATCATTACTTTGTTCTCATCATGTAATTTCTGCTCCATTTCAAAATGTTATGTCAGAGATTTGCGATCTTTCAATATCAAATGCACACACTTGAGACATTAGGACATAACTTATTCCTTGAGGACAAATCTTATCTGTAACCTTATCGGATAAAAAAAAAGATTCTTCGGAAAATTAAGATACCTGTAATAGAATCATTATTTGTTCCCTTGTGTAGTGCACCATTCCAGTATTAACAACTTTCTCCAAGTCGTCAATGGAAATGCTATCCAAATAGCGCATGTGCTCACGAAATGTTGAATTAAATGCTTCGATTCTACAGCCCAGAAAGGAAAAGAAAAAAGAAAATTAAAAACAAGATGGCAATAAAGCATAGAATACGTGATAAATTATTTTTTCAGAGCATATTGATCATAGTTCAGCCAGCGCTAATCTTTTTCAGTTACGAACCTTTCAGGTGATAATTCAGTGGAGACTTGCTCAGCAGGAGGATTATCCACTTCCATGGCATCTGATGTCAAACTGATCAAGGCAAAAGCAGAAAACATAAGAAGTTTCAACAAGAGCAAACCACAGGCGAAATGAAGAAAAAACTTAAGATGTAGGTTCATCGAATTTCAGTCCATGAAAGGAACGGATAGAAATTAAACTATATTAATGTCTACTGACCCATCATCATCAGCAGTAGCTTGGTCATCTGCAGCGTTTCTATTAGAATGACGCTCAGCTCGTTGCTTTCTTTGTTCTTCTCTCTCCCTTTCTTGTTCCCGCTCCTCCATGTCAGTTAACTCTTTATGGTAAATAGCAAAATTAAGAACTTTCAGAGCAGCTTCAACATCGGACTTGGAAACCTGGCATGTCAACCAAATTTTAAACCAGATAGATGGAAAAGCAAAAAACTTCCCATATCCTATTGTATTTCTAGGAGTGACACCAAAAGGATATGATCACTGAAATCCTTAAACATGATTGCAAAAAAATGGAATTTCTTATGAATGGCAAACACAAATACCTTTCTATTTAACTTCAATTTAGCATGAGCAGTAGAAAGACGGATTATGGTTTCGAAAGTTCTGGCAGTGATTGGAAGAGTTCCTCCGGTCTGAAAAAAGATTAGCGTCATTGCCATTACAAAATGATAGACCAACATCCTACATAACCAAAAAAATGAACCCACCTTTGCAGCTGAACTGGTATTTCTGAGCTCAGCATATGCTGTTGCAATTTGTTCAGATGCCTGCAGATAAAATGTTATGATTAGTTCTGGAACATCAAAACGATGGATGACGAATACGGACAAAGCAAACAAATAAACATATATACTCCCGAGGAAAATTCTTTCGCTGCCGTGAGCAAAGTGGCAAACGAGTTTGCAGAAAATAAAGTGACAAATCAAAATATCAGAATAATAAAGCATAAGAACCTCATCAGTCAAGTCAGGCTGAATTCTATGCTTTGCGTAATGGATATACTTTTTGAGGAACTTGATCGTCAGGGTATCACGTTTCCGACCCCTTTCTGTTTTCTTTCCATGAAGCATCCGGTTATATTTGACAAAGACAGATGAGTCAGCATCAGCTTCATCTTCTCTCCCATATCTTCCATCCATGGTTGCATCACCTATTTTGAAATTCTCAAGTTGAGAATTTGTTAATGAATTTAGATGGGAAACAATAATAGGTTACCTACCCCCATCAACCGCAGAACGGTAACGGTGCATTCGCAAGACATGATCCGAAATGTGGCGATCAATATCCGGATCCATTTGATCCAGAACTATGAAAAGTAAATCAAAACGAGAAAGCAATGAGTCTGGAAGTCCAATATTCTTGGTTGGCGTTATTGAACGATCATACTGCAACCGCATTTATAAATCATTGAGATTGGGCCATTAATTAATTGCAATAGAAATTTTAAGAATAGATTCCTACTTACAGTTCCATATATGGGATTTGCAGCTGCCACCACACTACACCGGGCATTCAGAGATGCATGAATCCCAGCTTTGGCAATAGTAACAGTTTGCTGCTCCATAACTTCATGTATAGCGACCCGGTCCTGATCATTCATCTTGTCAAACTCATCAATGCAAACTACACCTCTATCAGCAAGAACCATCGCGCCAGCCTCCAGTCTTCTTTCTCCTATTATAGACAGAAAAATTATACAATCAGATTTATTTCAAAGGATCGTGAGTTAATGCTATGGCGCTTTGCCAACCGAAAATTTTACCAGTTTCTTGATCAGAAGTCACAGCAGCCGTCAATCCTACACCAGAAGAACCACGACCAGTAGTAGAAATGGCCAAGGGGGCAATGTTCATTATAGCTCTTAAAAGTTGAGATTTTGCAACAGATGGGTCACCAACCATCATCATGTTAATATCTCTGCAAGAACAAGAAAATGGATTACAGATCATAATGGTTATGGTATTGGAAGTGTCAAAATGCAAACAAGAAAACAAATTCAACTATAGCTCACCCTCTCAAGTGAGTCCCATTCTTCAAGTTCTTTTCCACACCGCCAAGCATCAAGAGAACCACAGCTTTCTTTATCCATGAGTGCCCATATATAGAAGGTGCCAGTGAATTACCAAGTAAGTCAAACACATCATCTCTTTCAGCTATCTTCTTAATGTTCTTTAGATCATCAGGGCTGTAAATTGGTGCATTTGCCTCTTTGTTGAGCAATGAAATGTTGTTGGCAATGAGAACAGTTCTACAAAACAAAAACTCAACGTGAAGCTCTAAACCATATAATACAACGAAGAGTGATTTTGGGACGTGAATTATATCACAATAAGGATTACCTAAACACTCCATTCACACTGCCCTTGCTTTTCCCAGGAAGTGCTTTATATATTCCCACGATAGCCACACGGTCACCTGGCTTACATGAATCAACCAAATCATCCTCAACTATGACATCCACAGTTCGTGGGAGCTGGCCAGGAGCAGAATTCTCGGGCACTTCTTGCATCGATAAGGTTTGATGATCCTTATACTTGCACAGCCCATACTCAGTCACCAACAAATTGCCACGGTCATCCTGGAACAACAGCTTAGTAAGAAAGATTTCCCTCCAAATACTAACTAAGCACAAGAAAATGCGCAGGATTGAGTATATACCCTTGTAGGATAGACAGACCCAGTGGGTAAGCCTGTTGTAGATGTAATGTCTCGGTATTCACGAGAAGTGAATTGTCCAGTAGCAGGACAGAAGTGAACGCTAGTAACAACTTTTGGCCTAACAAGAGAACCTAAACAAAAGACTCAACTATCAGAATGAACCGCTGGAGCAACAATTATGACATAAGAATTAAGGCATTTGAATTCACAACGATACACTCCAAGCAATAAAAGGAAAACAAATCAAAACAAACAAGCAGAACTAAGGGAAAATGAAACATACATTTGGTGACAATGCCCTCGACACAAACCATAGAACCGATGAACTCTGAGAGAAGATCTCGAGGAGTAACGCGGCGAGAAACAAAAGGACCCTCAAACCCAACAACAACTTGCTCTCCTTCTTTCAAGTACTTAGGATCTATACTACGGGCCATATCTGTGGCCGCATCGCAGAATGGTTGCATATACTCGCTAGGATCCCGCAAAATCCTAAACTCCAACAACATATACACAATTAAACAAAAAAAACCTAAATTGATAATTTAAAATTGAAGCAGCAATGACGCAAAACCTAACCTGGGACCGAAATCTTGAAATGCATGGAGATCAGAGATGTTGATAATAAGACGGCGTCGCTTGTGGTTAATCATGGATTTGATTTCATCCTTGTAAATCTGATCAAAAACAAATCCATCAAAGACCGGTTTCAATAAATTAAAATAAGAGCAATAATAAAAAGAATTGAAGTCATACATTTTGATCTAAGAACTCAAGGAATGCACGCTTGTGGCTGTTTCGGTCGTCCATGATTGGATGAAGCTACCAACCAAACAATGAGAGGAAGCGAGTGAAGAAGAAAGAGAAATGTGAAACGATATTTTTGGAGCGAAAAGGGTAGGTAGTAAGAGAAGGAGTTGTGGAATTGGCGGGAAACATCGTCTTCGTTTTGGCGGGAAGGTAACACTTTATGGAGATAGGCCCATTGGGCTTTGTATGGGCCAATCCATGCGTCTCAGCCCAACATGTTGCCAAAATTTGGTTTTCTTTCACGAGTTGTGGTCGACTTGCAGGTGAGCAGTAGTTCTAAAGGAGCTAAATGCAAACGGAATTAGGCAGAATAGCTTTTGTTTGGATTATTCTGATGACAGGAGGAGAAGTCGCATTTGCCGGGGAATGCGCAAACTGATCGTACTAGCGAAACCAGACTTCGTAAACGAGAAGGCCGAATGCATACAATAGTAAGCATCTCTATTTCCAAAAAGAAATACCATATGCCAGTTTTAGGAGGCATACAATAGTAAGTATACATTCTAAAGACACGAAACAAGTCGGGAGTTATAAAGCACAAATTTCATTCACTACATAGTTCAAAGATGAACAAATAAAACTAGACACTAAAAATGAAAAGAAACTACGACTCCGATACCTTAAAACTAAGCAAGAGTTACCAACTCCGACTTACTACATCCTCAACAACTAGGGTTGGAAGAAGACACATATTGTTCAATCGGCAAAATTCCACTATGACCGACTCTTATCTTACAAGAAACATCCCGCAAGACTGAACTGATGCAGATCTACCCATTCCTTAGGGCTTGAATGCGGAGAAGGCCACCACTGAGTTGTGTCCACCAAATCCAAAAGAATTTGATATGGCTGAAAGTGAAAAACATTGTTAGTACAATTGATTTCAAATCCTCTGTGTGAAGCAAACTACAAACCAAATGTCATTATAAGTTCTTCGTGTTCTCTTACCAACATTCACTTCGTGCTGCTGCTTTTTGTTGGCGACGGTGTCGAACTCCACTGAAGGTTCTGGGTTCTGCAACGAAAGAAAAGGAGTGTGAGAAGGCATTCTTTTTATTGAAATGAATAAAGAGAATCTGAATAAGTGGTGATGATGATCTAACAACACATACGAATTGATTAATAGTAGGATGCAGCCATCCTGTGGTGATAGCCTTAATAGAGGCAATGGCTTCCAAACCTCCAGCAGCACCAAGGCAATGCCCAATCATAGACTGAAAGAAGATTGATAATTAGCCATCTATTGATAGGGAAAGCCACCAAAATGAAAAACTACTCAACTCAGAGCAGCACATAAAAGAAAGAGTACCTTGGTTGCATTGATTTTGATTTCCGAAGTGTTTTTGAACACCTTTTTAATTGCATTTATCTCAGCTAAATCACCGGCAAGAGTGGAGGTTGCATGTGCATTTATGTAATTAACCTGAAATGATAATGAACTGATTTAACTTGAAAGTTTTCAGTTTCAGGAAGAATATATCTCATGATGACATAAGCAAGCATTACTCGAAGTGAAGGATCTACTAATTCACTGACATCAGACAACACTAGATATCTCACTCTATGTAGTGGAGAAATAAGTGTGGGCTTAGAGTTCTGCAAAGAGCTCTATGACTTGGCAGACAAAAAACAATGTTCATCTGTGCTGCTGGGATCAAATTTCAACCGAAAATGTTTCATCGCAGCATTCTATGTTTCACATAAAAAAACTTCCAAGATAGATGCAAAATGATCAATAAAAGCATTTTCAAGCGAGTGGAAAATAGAGGCAATGAAGCAGTGTCCAGCGCATTATGACAACCAGCAGTACAAGTGTTTAGCCACAGTGGACCATGATTTCAAACAAGCCGTTAGAAACAGAGACGATTATACCTCCTCAGGAGACACGCCAGCATCTTCAAGACTTCTTTCTATACAGGAAGAGACCCCAAGTCCATCAGATCTTGGATCTGTCATATGATAAGCATCACAGTTAACAGCACCACCCAAGTACTCAGCAATAATAGGGGCACCACGTTTCATGGCATGTTCCAAGCTCTCCATTACCTGTCAGAAGGAAAGACTTCTTTGAGACATATTCATCAAAACCAAAATGGTGGCTCATGGCTATTAGAAAATAAGTGTAATTCAATCATAATTATAACTGCAACAAATAAATAAACAATTGACGAAAACATTTGACCCTTACAGAACAAGTATAAAACACCCAACAACCAAGGCTAACAAGCTTACCAAAACACCAGCACCTTCACCCATAACGAAGCCATCTCTATCTTTGTCCCAAGGCCTTGAAGCAGTTTGAGGATCATCATTCCTCTGAGACAATGCCCTACAAGCCACAAAACCTCCCAAACCAATAGGAATAACAGCAGCTTCAGTTCCACCAGCAATCATGAAATCGGCCTCACCACGACGAATGTGATTAGCGGCAGCATAGAAACAATAGTTAGAAGTAGCACAAGCAGTTGAGATGGAATAATTGGGTCCCATTAACCCAAGCTCAATCGCAAGCAATGCCGAACCCATGTTAGTAATTGCATAAGGAATGAAAAAAGGAGTAATCTTTCTGTGGCCTTTTTCAATCAGAGCCTGAACACCATCGGAAAACACAGTCAGCCCACCCATTCCAGTCCCAACCAATACTCCACCTCGCTCCTTATCAATCTGCACCCGAATAATCAAAATAAACACATCAATCAATTTCAAAATCAAAACCCAAGATGCAAAGGCAGAAAAATTAATTTGATATATTGAGACGCACATAAACAGATTGCATATTGAGAAAGCTGAGACAATGTAGGTCTTTTAAAATGACAATACGCAGCGATATGAATATAAGGAAGGGCAAATTGGAAAGACACAGATTGCATGGTAAAAAGGAGACGAAAGTAGCGACCTTAGAAATAGAATCTCCACCAAGATCCGCATGTTCAAGAGCCTTCTTACCGGCAACAATGCAATACCTCAAGCAATCATCAAGCCTCCTATCATTTTTTCCATCAATATAACCTTGACCACTAAACCCACGGATCTGGCCAGCGAACCGGGTGGGGAACTTAGAAGCATCAAACCTATCAATCAAACTGATCCCACTTTCCCCTGCGAGCAACCTCTCATAATACGCATCCACGTCATTGCCAAACACCGAAACCAGTCCCATTCCAGTAATTACCACTCTTTTTTTCGGGTCTGTTTCTCGCTTGGGAGCGGAAACTGTGGTGTTATTGGAAGCTTTGACAAAGAATTTTTTCTGTGGGTAACAAGGGCGAGAGGATACATTGTTGGACTTAGAGCGAAGTGGGTTAATTGGGTGAGGTCTGAGATTTGGAGATTGGAGAGCCTGCATGGTGTAGAAGTGAGGAAAGGAGAAGGGCGATGATAACTATGGTGGTGTTGCGAGGGAGTGGAGACAGAAATGAGTGGTTTTTTAGCTAATAAAATGAGCAAGAGACTCTATATATTACTAATATATTTTTTTATTTTATCAATTTTATTGATAATTAACCGTTTAATAGACTTTACTTTTAAATTTTTTATATTATTTTTAATAACAATCCTTCTATATTCTTTGTATATATAGAGTTAAAAAAGCTAACGTTTATAAATTTTTTATTAATATAAATTAAATTAATAAATATTCAAAAAATTTAATAAAGAATAAATTATTAAGAAATTAAATTTAATTACAAATTTAATAAATAATAAAATATCTCTACTAAAAATATTCTCAAAGACTAATGAGATACAATAAAGGATGTATTTGACTAGCTTTTCTAATTTTGTTAATTTAATATTAATTTTTTTAAATTGTCAATTGAATGTTTTTGTTAGTATTTTAATATGTATATAAAAATCAAATTAATAAACTTAAAAAATGTAATGAGTAATAGATATAATCTTATATTATTTTGTAAATTAGTATTGTTCATTAAATTATGAAATGTTATGGTATTATATTACATGATATAACTCGTAGTTCTATTAAAATTTTCAAATTATAAAAAAATAATAACTGGTATCATTCAATAAAAAAACATAATTTTTTAATCATATTAAATAATATAATATAAAATTATAAAACAAATAATTTGTTGATCTTAAATTAGTTGTATGAATTGTTATTGTCTTTGGATGGTGTGATAATATTAAAATTAAACTCTCGTTTTTGTTTTATATGTTAATTGAATTGTATTAATTAAATTTATATAATTTTAAAACTCTAAAACAATCATAAAATTAAAATTTATTAAATTAATAAGTTATTATGTTTTTAGTATTTATTAAACAAATTTAACCATATATAAAATACTTTCCTATTTTATTTACAAATAATTCACATTTATTCAAACTCTATTTGAGCTCGTCTCTCTAAATCCTTCACTCTCATATGAATCACTGGAATATTTAATATGAAAAAATTGAAGAAATTGATTAAAAAACTAATTAATTACTGAAAATTTTTAATTTAAATTAATTATTTTTTAATTAAATAAAATTAATATAAAATTGCAAAAGGATAATATTATTGGGCGAAGGCCAAACGATGTCGTATAACCCTCAACTTACTGGATGGTGAAGAGCTCCGCTTTAGACGTTGAAAAAGGCAGCGAAGCTGAAAGCAAGAAACAAAGAGATGGCCAAACAGGCTTCCAATTCAACAAAAACTCCTTCTTCTTCTTCCAAGACCACCAAATCAGCTTCCACTAGGTGCTCACTTTTTTTTTAATCAATTTTTTGTAATTTATTTGTGTATAAATTTTAACAGTCTGTTGTTCAGGAAAGTAAACAGCAGCGAGCCCCCTAGAAGGTCAACTCGAACAACGAAGGGAATCACTAAACGGAAACCACAAAAGAAGAAAGTTGTCAAATTTGATGCTAAAAGGCCCAAGAAACCTCCAACTGCTTTTTTCTACTTCCTGTGCGTATTTATTATTATTTTTTTTGATATTTTGTTGAGATTAGTTGTTGGATGCTAAACAACCCAAGTAGAATTTTTAAGCAAATTGTTAGCTCAACTGTTTAGGCCACATGAATTGAGGTGTTGGATGCTTTTGGCGTTTTAAACGAAATATTTGTGAACAATACGAATTTGATGAATGATAGGTATCGTGAATCCGGTAGAAATTCTAGTTTAATAGGACAGTTTACCTGCAGGAAGATTTGATATTGTTGAATGTTGATGTTGAACTTCAAATGTGAAATGTGTTTATTCAATTATGTGGTATAATTGCTGGCTATGGCAATGTTTGCTAAAATGAAAATTTGATGTTCTTTTTGAAGGGAAGATTTTCGAAAGGAATTCCAAGAGCAAAATCCAGATGTGAAGTCAATGCGTGATGTAAGATTCTATTTGATGTGATGGCTTAGCTTTAGATTGTTCAAAGATCCCCTTAGTTTGCTTTCTAGCTTTTTACCCATTAATGACTGGCAACTGAGGCAAGTTTCTGTTTCAGATTGGTAAGGCTTGTGGAGAAAAATGGAAAACGATGACATATGAGGTTTGCAGACATATTTCAACACACTGCTTCTACAGTTTATCGAACAATTGTTGGGTTTCATTGGGTTGTAACATATAAATTTGGCCGCATATGCTCAACAGTATCTATCTTATAATCTTATTAGTACTATGGCGTGAACCAGTGGATCTTTATTTTGTTATGGTGTTACGGCAGTTTTTACCTCAAATGGAAGAAAATGAACTTATTCACATCAATGTCTGCAATTGTAGTTTTCATTGGGTTGGATATAGTTCTTTCATTTTGGCTGTCTTGAGTAAAACTTTATTATTTCTTCGCCTTTCACCATTAGTGTTATTATGAACTTTCTTCGGCCACATAGTTTGTTATTTTTTTGTGAATTAATGGTTCAGAAACTTTCATACGATCTTTTATCTGTGAAATTCAAAGTTGGTTATGTACTATTCACGTTCTGTTTGATTCAGGAAAAAGTTAAATACTATGACATTGCTACAGAGAAAAGAGCAGAGTTCGATAGAGCCATGGCTGAATATATTAAGAGAAAGGTAAACTCGTGTTCCTCATTCCCTAGGGAAGTCTGTTTATCATTTCAAAGCCTATTTTATTGCCATTGCATTGCATTACATACAATATGCTTTATCTTAAATAACATGCTCTTTTCAGGAAAGTGGTGAAGATGAGGAATCCGAGGAAGATTCTGAGTTTGATGAATAGGTCACCCTGCTTGTTGTATTAAGAACTACTTTTTTTTTGATAGAAATAGGACCTGCATGGTAGATAAATTGTTGTTTTTTCTTTATCTTTGTTTTTATTTTAAGTTCTCCAGATTGTAATTTCTGGGCAGTCAATGTGTAGATTAACATTTGGCAATGATGAATGGAAACCTAGTACCATTTTCAATGTAAGATAACTCGAACTCTTCGTTGAGAGTTCAAGAAGCTCTTAGGTTTGGCTCCAGCTCTTCATCAACAACCCATGGATGAAAACTCTGCTCGTGTCAACAAATTTCCAGCCGGTGCATTGCAACTGTCGGGGGTATCTTTGATCATATCAGAAATCAAATTAATTTATCAGAATCTTAAAAGGTATGTGAATCTCAATAGTTATATCATTTATGCAGGAATCATGATTTGTTTCGCATGATCTTTTCAACTTTATTTTTTCTTCATTTTGTTCTAAGCTTGAATATGTTTATCTGACCTTGTGATTGATGAATCGGCAGTGCTTCTGACTTCTGCAATCATTGCTATGACATTGTTTAGCTTGTTAATTGCCGAACCAACGCCCTGTATTTAAACAAACCTATTGTTAGTAATGACTTCACGAGATTCGTGCAATAGTTAAATTCATGAGTTAAGCAATGATGATCAAATAGCTTACCACACCAGCAGCTCCTGCTGCAATAGCCATTGGTGCAGTCACTGCACTAAGTCCTGATGAACAAATAACTGGAATCTTGACTGCTGTTGAAATAGAATGTGCTGCTGATAGGGACGGTGTTGCCTGTTTCATCGACAACATACTGAGTTAACTTCCTAGGAAATCTAAGCTGTTTCTTGTTCTGTTTAAAGTTCTGTTTGATCAAACAGATTGGTTTTTACAGAAAATGTCTCTTTTTCAATGTTGAACTTTCTAGGGACGGTCTTGTTCTTGTTCTGTTAAAAGTTTCGGCCGCTCCTTTTGTCTCCGTGTTTGTATAGTATTAGAACTAATAAACGTAAAATCATATAAAGCTAATCTCGCTAAATTATGGATTTGGATTTCAGACAATATAGTGAGATTAGCTTGATATGATTCTATGTTTATTAGTTCTAATACTATACAAACAGGGAGATAGAAAGAGTTACTGAGACTTTTATATTTCATATGAAAAAGTTTTATCAATCACTCTTCTGACTGTGTTTAATAAAAATTACTTCATCCGTTCCTAAATAAGTGTTCTTTTAACAATGGACACAGATTAAGAAATGACTATAATAAGGAAAAAAAAATATTATTTTACCATTATTTAAGACTCAGCATTCCAATGCATTTGTTTCTTCTGTAGTATTAGAAAACATGTAATACTAAAGAGCTTTATTGGTCTTAGTTTTGGAAAAATGAAATTTCTTTAGTTTTTAAATAATGAAAACAGAATTTAAAGAGAAGTAATTTGGAGAAAAAATGTGTTAAATTTTTAAAAGTACAATTATTTTGAAACAAAATTTTGAGTCTAAATGAACACTTATTTAACAACAGAGGGAGTATATTTTACTGAAAATAAATACTCTTGAGTGTTTTCTAAGCAACATTGATTTCTAGCCTTTCTTCTAACGACCACATGGACACCGTAAAAATAAATAAGAAGCAGCAGAAACACAGGTGTTGAAAAATGATGAAAAGGAGTCCACTAGTCTAGTTTCCGTTTCTTCGCGTTGAAGGTTTTGTTTCTGTGCGGCTTGTTGGGTCTATTTTTCCGTCAACAATTTGAACTGAATCTTAACCAACCAACTTCCCTCATCATTTCAAAAATATTCTTCAGTCTAATTTTGTTGGTTTGCCAGTTAAAAACGTGTTCATTTGTCATTCTAGATCTTTGGTTGCCGTTTTGGAGCGTAAACGAAATCTTGTTTCAAAATATTTTTTCTATTCTGAAATTTTTTTAAGAAAAAAAAATTTAGTTGAAAATAGTACAGAATAAAAATTGTAATACGAAAATGTTATAGGAAAATAAATAATATAACTAAAGAAATATCCATGACAAGAGGGAGACCGTCTCTTCATTCACTTTGTTTTCGCATATGGACATTGATTTGCGAGAAAACAAGTCAATCTTTCCCAGCATTTTATCATTTAATTATTAAGCGTTTTCAAGATTTGCATTTATGATTATGAGGTCGACCATTGCAACTTGGAGTATCACATCTCAAAGATATTTAACTTGAAAGAAAGTCTCATTGACCTTTGAAAAGTATGAGTAATTGAATTTCACAATGAACTAAATTATGCCACTGAGTGCATAAATTAATTGGTATGAGATTGTTTTAGCTTGACTAGAGATCTCGAGTATGAGTTCTAAGTACGCAGCTGCGTTAAAATACAATTGAAAGAGCGTTGTCATCCTTGTAGTTTTGCCCGACTTGAACAAGTATCAATCTGACGTGACTAAGATACCTCATAATTCTAACAAAAGAACAAGGAGCTAAATTATCAACCCTAATTTCTAATTATGGTCAGAGAAAAATAAAGAAAAGAATTAAGAATATCAAACTTTCTTGAGGTTGACATGAATAAATGCAGCAGAAATGAGCTTAAAAAGAGTCATAAATTTTGGATTACTTGAGCTCATTACTCAGAAAGGTTGCAATCAGACGAAGCTGTATTTTGGTTTCCTAGTGAAATATATATATAAAAAAAAAAAAGAAAGGGTCCCCATCCATCGAGATATTAAAATTCTTTTTGCATTACGACTCAATATGTTATTGATTTCGACAGCTCTGCCAGTGGGAGCTATACAAATCTCTTCAGGATTGGATATTATTTTGTTTTTTTATTATTCCCTTTATACTAAACATTTTAATTATTTAAATATATCTAAGAATTAATGTAATGTAACTACCGTAAAAATTAAATTATTGCAGAAATGTAATTATTACAAATTTTAATCCAAAATAATTTATAAAAAATTTAAAATTTGTTACGATCGAATAAAATAACACGAGAGCCTAAAAAGGGGCAAAATATTTTACCTTTGTCATTAACAAGTGACTTAAAAGTTGCTTTTACCATCTCACATTTGTCCGTATAGTTCATTTTAATGTTATAAAAATCGAATTAAATTTGGTTGATCGAACTGATAAATGGTTCGTTAATTTGGTTCGGTCTCACCATTTAAATCAATCCTAAGCAAATCGGTCGTCAAACCGATGAAAATTGATGAACTAACCGATTTAACCAATGAATTGAATCAATTTTAAGTAATAAAAAAATTAAATTCTTTGAAGAATGGAATTGTTTTGTATAGATTTTTCTTGGGCAAGAAACAAGACTGAACAGAGAAGCAGCAGCAAGAACAGATCAATGGGAAAAATGGAGTCAATAAGCATTAAGAATGAGAAGTACAATGGAAATTAGCAAATTTATCTACTTCCAGTTTCAGAACTCCATCACCTCCAGTTTCCACCTTACAAACCCCAAGAGAAAACCAGACCCCTTCTTCCACAGCCACCACCCAAATTACACACCAACTTCAGAGTCAGATCACACTTCCAGTTAACCATCAGTGGAGAGAAATTAAAAGTTAAAACAAGAAAAAACCCTAGAAACATAACCTATACATGCAAAAAGTTGAAAGAAATTGAAGCTGAGAGCATCAAAAGTGGCATCCACAACAAAGGAAGAAGAAACTCAAAGTAGCTACCAACACAATAGCTTCAAGAACTGAAGCAACCCTAAACACCAAGTCATCAAAGAAAGAGAGCTGAATATTGAGCCTTTTCCACCTAAAAGCAGAACCCAATAACTTCAACTTGTATTTCCATGACTCTTTCATCTTCAACCACATCCTCATCCTCTTCTTGCTTCCACTTGGTTTCTTCCCACTGCTCTTTTCAATCTCTTCTTGCATACTTTCACGCCTTCTAGGATGTTCTTTGTATGGTCTGGTTTGGTATGAAGAGAGAACTTGGCGTGAGAATTATATATACATATGCAGTTTTCTTTTACAAATACTGAATGGAATACAGGTGAGAAAGGAGGGGGATTTATTTATTAGAGTTTTTGGAGGATAGTTTTGGAATTAAATACTTCACAGAGTGTTAAAAAAGGAATAAGAAAGAAACTGCTGTTCATATTGATGTGTCAAAATCAAGAAAGTTGAAATGTAAGGTGGCCGTGTGGCTCTGTACCCAAAAAGTTACAGATATGATTTGAGTGAAAATGATTCAACAGTAACAAGTACTGTATGGAAATGTTAAGGATGGGCTTAAATCATTTGATTAATCCAAATTGAAGGACTAGAACACCTAATTCCTCAAACTCGAAGCACTGAAATAGAATTGCCCTTTCAAAACTAATTTATTAGTAAGTTTCTAAGAAAGGCGAGGAGTTCGTAACAGTGAAAGTTCACCATTTTGATGATTTATCTTCTCACTGTTGTAGTCCGAGTCATGACATAACTTGACCATTTCATCTAGAAATTTCACATTTCAAATTAAAATGTAAATGGATAAGGCTCATTTTTAGAGCATCTATAATTATAAACCATTTCAAAAAATATATGATCATGCTATGTTATTATTTTTTTTAATTTTTTATTTATTAAACTCTTCTTTCATATTCATAAAATTCTCATTAAATTTTATTATGAAATTTATTATAATTAAAAAAAAAAAATTAAAAAAAAATCAATTTTTTTACTAACAATTTTTTTTGTCAAACCTACAAAGACGGCTTATTTTAAGTATCAACTGCCAAAAAATAATTTTATTTCAAACTTAAAATATTTATTCTGCTACTAAAAATGAGATTCTATCATATTTTTACAAACTGAATACCCTAATTTAAACTATAGTATAAACGTTAAGTATCGAATTAAAAAAAAAAGTGAGGAAGAGCCAAGGAAAAGGCGACATAAATGGTTTATAAAGAGAAGCAAAGAAAAGGGCACAGAATAAAAATTACTTTCACAGGATGAGCAGCTAGGCTAGTCTAGTTTCTGAACAACACCATTTCTTTTTAGCATGCTTGAATGATATGCCAACAATGTATGTCCGTCAATTCCTATTGAACTAGCTAGGGTTATGGTGCCACTCACCCCTCAATTCCACTCTCCTCTCACTTTTTCAATGCCATCTTAAAGATTCTGCTTTGTTTCCAAGACCATAATTTGAGTTACTAAGATATAGAGGTGTAAAAATCGAATCAGAATTCGCAAAATCAAATTAAAATATTTGGGATTGGAAATGAAACCGTCGGAACCGACCATGTCCGGTTTAATATCATTTTAACGACATGGTAAATCAACTGAGTGGGAACACAAACACGTATATGAGTTGTAAATTATGTTAGGGAATTATTGACAGCCTTGAACTGCACGTCTCTTGAAAGACTCTGCTGGAAATAGAGGTTATTGATTCCTCCTAGCTGTGGATTCCATGCTTGGTTGGCTAAAAATTTATATAATTTTTCCTTCGAAGATTCAACCATTGATTTGAGAGAATAATCTTTTTGTTTGCCTTTAATGTAGAACCAATTATTTTCACTTGCTTCTAATTTACATTCCAGAGCGCATTGTTTCGTTCCCGCTCATGTTTCTGAATTTCAGTTTCTTGAGAGAGAATAAAATCATTTTTTTTTGTCATAACATCTGTGTGGCATAATTAAAGAGGGATTTTTTTTGTTATTTTGAAAGGAAAAAAGGAATGCGGTCCAAAATATTAGTTAAATGGAAAAGATATAAAGGAAGTATGAGAGGATGATAGGTTTGTTATGAGTTTGTTAAGAATTTGAATTTGAAAGTTTGTTAGGAGTTGATTTTAGAATAGTATAAATAGACCCTCATTTGTAAGACACAAACAATTATCAATATACCATATTTTCATTCCCCATAA
>CANYCX014065789.1:0-14119 GCA_948193385.1 Breynia disticha f. nivosa
TTGATTTTTGTGCGTCTTGGTGCTTTATGTGTCTGTGTCTGCATAATACATTTCACTATACACATATATATATATATATATATATATATATATATATATATATATATATATATATATATATATATAAATGTGTACAACCTACAACAAAGGTAGTTAACAGTTGCCATAGTCGTTACAGCTAACGAGTTGCCACTTGAAAGCCAGCAGTAACGAGCCTAATTATTTATTGGCATCACAGAAATTAATTCCTGCTTCAAGGGCTTCATCCAGAGAAACGGTTCGAACCGATACTTCAGGTTCAAGGTTTCCTTGAATCAGAATTGGAATTAGTATAGCCGGTTCGGTGCATTGTCTAATTAAATTCTAAATTATGACCAGACGTGAAGTCGATCCAGCATATTTAGCCACTATCGATAGTCCCTTGGATTATTTCAGAATCGAATCTCATTAGAATCGCCCTATGACGTAGGAGTTAAAGTCTTTCGCTTTGATGTCGGATTAGTCTCATCAAAAGTGGAGATAACGGATGATTAAGACAAAAAAAATGCCGTGAAAAAAAAATTATTGTTGGAAAATAGAATAATAGAAGAAAGAAATTAGATGGAGTGTGAAATAACTACCACTCTACCATCAACTCTTCCCTCTCTTTGGTGGTGGTAGCTGCAATTTCTCATTCTTATACATACTCTTCTCTCTCCAATCCTCCCTGCTCCATTTCCCTCTCTCTCTCTCTCTCTCTTCGTACACCTGCGACTTCAACGAGGCTTCTCTCTCTCACTCACACACAGGTAAATTCCACTTGTCAACCTTTTTAGATCGACTTCCTATCCTGTTCTTCGTTCATTTCTGTAAAACACATTTTTAAAATGTAACTGTCAAATCTCGATAACTTTTATAAATGTGTAACTCTTTATTGTGCTCCGGTTTGTCGTTTAATGTCGGTTTAAAGCCTAGAAATAAACGAGAGGAAACATTAGTTAGCTACATTGCATTTGGTTTGGTTAGTTAGGATTTAGTTGAGTTACTGCGTTTTGGTACATTGCATTTGATTTGGTTAGTTAGTATTTGGTTGAGTTACTGTGTTTGGTTGGTTGTAGTTACGAGCGTTGATTTAATAGAACTCATTTAAAATTGTTCTTGTTATTATTATTTGTAAGGAAGTTAGATCTGTATTATCACGTTGCTCAAATCAGATCAACATATGTGTGTTTCTATATTGTTCAGGATTCAAAGGAATTGGTCTGTAACTGTTCGTTTTTAGTGTTTTTTTTGCAAATTTCGTACTCTTAACTGTAACTGTAACTAACTGATTTGTTTTGTCATGTCTCTCTGGAGCAGGCCTTGTTGAATTTACGCAATGGCGATGGCGACGGGGCAGCTTTTCTCTAAGACTACGCAAGCTTTGTTTTACAATTACAAGCAACTTCCCATTCAACGCATGCTTGATTTTGATTTCCTCTGCGGTAATTATTACTTCTAGCGTTAGTTTGTTTGCTGATTAGTTTTGATCTGCGTTAATTATTGTCATTTTTTTATAGGGAGAGAGACGCCGTCTGTTGCTGGGATTATTAATCCTGGTTCTGAGGGGTTTCAGAAGCTGTTTTTTGGCCAGGAGGAAATAGCTATCCCTGTTCATTCAACGTAAATAAACTATTTTATTGTCTGGTTTTCTAGTGTAGAGTATTTAAGAAATTTGTTATTAGTTGGTACTACTTGCAGATTCAAAATTGATATTTCAGGGATTTGTAATATTCTGTGGCTTGACTAATAGTACTGATTTTGATATTATTTTCAGAATTGAAGCGGCCTGTGCTGCTCACCCAACTGCGGATGTATTCATCAACTTCGCATCCTTCAGAAGGTTTGTGATTGTTCACTATTGTGGATTGGATTTTGTGTTTCAGTTTTTTATATAATCTAATTATAGTTTTTGTATATTTGCAGTGCTGCCGCATCATCTACGTCTGCTCTGAAGCAACCTACTATTCGAGTTGTGGCTATAATTGCTGAAGGCGTTCCTGAATCAGACACAAAGCAATTAATTGCATTTGCGCGGTCTAACAATAAGGTGAGGATTCTTTTTTGAAATTAGTATCAATCATACCAAAATAGTTCATTGCATTTGTTTTTACTGAGAACAGAGAAACATTGCATCAGCATATGCATGCAGATCACAGAGGTTCTGATGCAAATTATGTAATATAATTTATTAATTTTCATGACAACTTAACTGAGCACATCAGTGCTTGTGTTTTCTAATTACTTTTGTTGCATCTTAGGTTGTCATTGGCCCAGCTACTGTTGGAGGCATTCAAGCTGGAGCATTCAAGATTGGTGACACTGCTGGAACAATTGATAATATAATAGCTTGCAAATTGTACAGACCGGGATCTGTTGGATTTGTCTCAAAATCTGTATGTATTAATTCCAGCACTCCTTCTTTTGTTGCATTTATATTGATTGTTGATAGTATTTTTCTTGGCATGACCAGTCATATTAACTTTCCTACAATGGCATTCACAATTTTCCTTTACCATCTGCACTTTTTTTCATGAAAAAATTCTCTAGAAATAGAGATTCTACTTGATGCAATTTTTCATATTGCTACATGTGATGCTTAGAAATGTAAACTTGTGTACGAAATGTTGAATAATAAATTGGGCCATGCTTATGGAGTTCTTTGAGCAAATGCTCTTTCCTATGAGTATTTCCGAATACTCCTTTTGCATGCCTAATGTTACTTGAGAAAGAAAAATTGTATCATGCTTCAATTTTCAATTGGGAACTCTGCAAATTTGGGTGTACTTCTTTGCACTTGATCTTCAATGAATGGTTTAATCTGGACTCTGCAACTGCATTAGGTTGCTGGACTAGCATAATGTGGAAAATTTTTTGACACAATCTATTTTCTGAATTGCAAGGATCTGCCACATGGTGTATCGTATTATGCTGGTTTTAAGATTGGTAATTTATATATATTCAGGGTGGAATGTCAAATGAGATGTATAACACAATCGCTCGTGTAACTGATGGAATTTACGAAGGTACTCCCAATTGTAGATGGTAGCTACTTGTTTGGCTTGTTTCATGCCTGACTTCACAGAGGTAAATTGAGATTAAACTTCAATCTGGTTTGTATTTTGTGAAATTATACAGGTATTGCAATTGGAGGAGATGTGTTTCCTGGATCCACTCTTTCTGATCACGTTTTGCGCTTTAACAACATTCCACAGGTATATCGCTTTTCAGTCTCTTTCTGGTAGAGCATTATACTTGGATAGTCTCTTACTCACGAGGCAGCAATGTAATTTGTGCCTAAATTAAGGCGTCTTCTTAATTCTGGAAGAAATTATGTATATGCCGTCTTCTTCTCAAGTCTGATTTTTGAAATTATGTTAGGTTAAAATGATTGTGGTGCTTGGGGAACTTGGTGGGCAAGATGAGTATTCCCTCGTTGAAGCACTCAAACAGGGCAAAATTAACAAACCAGTGGTTGCATGGGTCAGTGGAACCTGTGCCATACTCTTCAAATCAGAAGTGCAATTTGGTCATGCAGTAAGTTATAGTAACAGTTGTATTGCTCCTGCACTAGCTGTGAAAACAGAAAAAATTTTAATCTTCCTTGACACATTCAAAATCAGGGTGCTAAAAGTGGTGGTGCATTGGAGTCTGCACAAGCAAAAAATCAGGCATTAAAGGATGCTGGAGCTGTTGTTCCCACTTCTTATGAAGCTTTTGAGGCCGCAATCAAGGAAACGTTTGACAAATTGGTTAGTTGTTATCTTTCTACCTATGATTCCTCAAAATGAAAATCTCTTTTATTGTAATGAAACGCTCTAAAACCAACATTTTTATTGAAATTAATGGGTAATGCCCTGGTAGGTTGAAGAAGGAAAGATTACTTCTATAAAGGAAATCACGCCACCTCCAATTCCTGAGGATCTTAGCTCTGCAATTAAGAGTGGCAAAGTCCGGGCCCCAACTCATATTATCTCCACCATTTCTGATGAAAGAGGTTCTTTCACGCTTATGCTCTGTGTCACTATTAATGTGTGTATTTGATAAATCTTCGGTGCGTTAAATTCTCATTAATTTTTCAACCCTATCAGGCGAAGAACCATGTTATGCTGGTGTTCCAATGTCCTCCATTGTTGAACAGGGATATGGTGTTGGTGATGTCATTTCTCTACTATGGTTCAAACGCAGCCTTCCACGCTACTGTACTCATTTTATTGAGGTGAATCCTTCAAACTTTGTTTCTGTTGATAAAGTGTTGTTTGCATTTTAGTTGACTTGCATATGCTTTCCATGCGGTCTGTATATTTGCTATTTAGAAATAAAATTATTCTGTTTACACTTATAGAATGACATTATATCAGATATGTATCATGCTATGTGCCGATCATGGACCCTGCGTCTCCGGAGCTCACAACAGTATAGTGACATCTAGAGCCGGAAAGGACCTTGTTTCCTGCCTTGTCTCAGGTGAACCGAGGCCACTGGATTTTTTTTTTTCAACAGATGAATTCTTCCTCCAATCAGAATTTTGTTTGTTTTTCCTGAGATCAATTATGTGAAAACATTTTAACCATGATCTCCTGATACAGGTTTGCTCACAATTGGTCCTCGATTTGGTGGTGCAATTGATGATGCTGCTCGATACTTCAAGGATGCTTATGACAGGGTCGGCTTTATGCTTCGATAAATTGAGATATCTGGCTTCTCGTGTCTGATATCTTTGTTGGTTTCGACAGATTGTAAGATTTGTCTTTTTTTTTTTGTGTCTTGGCAGAATTTGACACCATATGAGTTTGTTGAGGGCATGAAAAAGAAGGGCATTCGAGTTCCTGGAATTGGGCACAGGTATATTTGCAATTAATTTTATCCCTACAATCATACAAAGAAAAAGTTTCTTGTGTTTTATCTGCTACTGTCTAATACTCTTATTTACTTTTTTTCGGGAAAGGGTCAAGAGAGGGGACAACAGAGATAAAAGAGTAGAGCTCTTACAGCAGTTTGCACGGACACATTTCCCTTCTGTTAAGTACATGGAGTATGCCGTTCAAGTTGAAACCTATACCCTCTCAAAGGCCAACAACCTGGTTCTTAATGTTGATGGTGCTATTGGGTCTCTCTTCTTGGATCTGCTTGCTGGCAGTGGAATGTTTACCAAACAAGAGATCAATGAGATTGTTGAGATAGGCTACTTGAACGGACTTTTCGTCCTGGCGCGTTCCATTGGTCTGATTGGGTAAGTTGGTTTATTGATGTATACCATTTCTCTTTATGCCTTTTCTTCAGCTTTTAGGTTACTGAAAATATTCAGAATGACATTTCGTCCTCTTGCAATAACATTTACTTGTTCAAGAGCGAGGATAGTTTAAATCACTTATTCATCTAAGAATCTGATCAAGAATTTACAGGATAGTTTCAATCATGCATTCATCAGAAAATCTGGTCAAGAATTTTACCAACTTATTGACATTTTAACCTTTTCTTCTTCAGGCACACCTTTGACCAAAAGAGATTGAAACAGCCCCTATACCGACACCCATGGGAGGATGTCCTCTACACCAAGTGACGAAGCTACAGAAAACAGGTTCAACGAGGCCTGCATTCGACAATCCATTTACTTTCGAGACTTATCAACTCTGCAATTTACCAGGATCTTCGTCAGTTAGATAATTTTTCTACCGAAAAATGCCAATCGCCTTCGTTTGTAAGTAGTATTCAATATTTGATCAGAAGACAGTCTCAATTCATTACAACATGTGTGCCAGCAGTTTCTTTTAGGTCTCAGAACAAATAATGGAGATTCTCGGGATGAATGCATCTGCTGAGCAGCTCCCATTAGTTCGTTTCATTGTTTGAATGAAAAGTTGCATTTTATGATCTTTGTTGAGTGAAACAAGATCCGAATACTGAAAGTCTACTTTTCAGCAAAGGCTGAGAAACGCATATGCCTCCACAAAATATTTTTTAATGATAAAATACTTTTTATTTTTTAAATATAATTATAATTATTATTTTTAAAAAAATTATAAAATTTTAGATGCGTATATATATATATAAAGGATGAAAGGATTCCAAGATTGCAGAAGCAGACCTATCAAGCACCAATTACCTTGCGAAACTGCTTTAACTTCGCGACCCCACAACATGTAAAGAAATTCCATTTCCCAGCACACAGGACAAATTCTCTGCAAATAAACATTTACTTAATACCACGAGATGTTGGTTGGACTGACAATCTAGCTCTCCCATGAAATTTGAACTCAGGTTCGAGTCTGAGTCCGAAGAGAGTCATCCCGTGAGGGAGAATCCGTGTCTCTCGCTCCGAACCTGGATTAGTCTCAGCCAATGTGTCGAGATTCAGAAAAAAAAAAAAGTATCTCCTTAACTGGCAAACACATCAAACAAAACAGACACACCACACTGCCGCAATTCAGGCACAAAACCAAAGCCATAAACACACAGACTTGTTGCCTCTTCTCACATTAAAGAAAGCCACACTCACCAAGAGTCCACCACATGGCTCAGTCTTCAGGAACTAGTAACCTGAAACCCCACAACACAGAGTCAGTGAGCAAAGCAATTCAACAATACACAGTTGATGCTCAGCTTCATGTCGTGTTTGAATAGTCTAGTGAGTCTGGCAAGTCTTTTGATTACTCCCAATCTGTAAGGACTACTAACAAGTCTGTTCCTGAAAGAGAAATAACTGCTTATTAAGATACAACGTGGTGCTCAAATACAGCCTTTTGGTTGCATGATTGCTATTGATGAAACTAGTTTTAGGGTTGTTGCTTATGGTGAAAATGCTCGAGAAATGCTCGGTTTGAACCCGCAATTTGTTCCTTCTTTGGAGAAAAATGAGGTTTTGTCTATTGGGACTGATGTTAGGACTCTTTTTACTAGTTCTAGTGGTGTTTTGCTTGAAAAGGCATTTGGTGCTAGAGAAATTACGTTGTTGAACCCGGTTTGGATTCACTCTAGGAATTCTGGGAAACCCTTTTATGCGATTTTGCATAGGATTGATGTTGGGATTGTTATTGATTTAGAGCCTGCTAGGACTGAAGATCCTGCTTTGCCTACTGTCGGTGCAGTGCAGTCGCAGAAACTCGCGGTCTGTGCTATTTCGCGGCTGCAGAGTCTTCCTGGGGGAGATATTAAGTTGTTGTGTGATACTGTTGTGGAGTGCGTCAGGGACTTGATGGGGAATGATCGAGTTATGGTTTATAAGTTTTATGAGGATGAGCATGGTGAAGTTGAGGCCGAGAGTAAACGGCTAGATTTGGAACCTTATATTGGTTTGCATTATCCTGCTACAGATATTCCACAGGCGTCGAGGTTTTTGTTTAAGCAGAATAGGGGTAGGATGATAGTTGATTGTCATGTTTCGCCTGTTTCGATTATTCAGGATGAAGCATTGGTGCAGCCTGTGATTTTGGTAGGTTCGACTCTTCGTGCTCCTTATAGATGTCATGCTCAGTATATGGCGAATATGGGGTCAATTGCTTCATTAGCCATGGTTGTTATTATAAATGGTAATGAGGACGAAGCTATTGGAGGTAGAAATTCAACGCGGCTTTGGGGTTTGGTTGTGTGTCATCACACTTCGGCTAGACGTATTTCATTTCCGCTTCGTTACGCTTGCGAGTTCCTGATGCAGGCTTTTGGACTCCAGTTGAATATGGAGTTGCAATTGGCTTCACAGATGTCTGAAAAACGTGTTTTGACGACTCAAACCCTCTTGTGTGATATGCTTCTTCGAGACTCTCCTACTGGCATTGTCGCTCAAAGGCCAAGTATCATAGACATAGTGAAGTGTGATGGAGCAACCCTATATTGCCAAGGCAAGTACTACCCTCTTGGTGTGACACCCACAGAAGCTCAAATAAAAGACATAGTTGACTGGCTGTTAGCCTTTCATGGAGACTCGACAGGTTTAAGCACAGACAGCTTGGCTGATGCTGGGTATCCCGGAGCAGCCTCTTTTGGTGATGTAGTTTGTGGGATGGCCGAGGACAAGGATGACGGAAGCAGAATGCATCCTCGTTCTTCGTTCAAGGCATTTTTAGAGGTTGTAAAGAGCAGAAGTTCACCATGTGAAATGCAGAAATGGATGCCATACATTCTTTGCAGCTTATTCTGCGAGATTCATTTAAGGAATATGAGGCAATTGATCCTAAGGCTGTTATACATTCTCAACTAGGAAATTTGGAATTGCAAAGAATGGATGAACTCAGCTCTGCAGCTAGAGAAATGGTGAGACTGATAGACACCGCTACTGCTCCTATATTTGTTGTAGATGTTGATGGCCGCATAAATGGGTGGAATGCAAAAGTTGCTGAACTAACCGGGCTTTCAGTTGAGGAATCCATAGGGAAGTCCTTGGTTCATGATCTTACTTATTCTGAGTACGAAGAAACAGTCGACGAACTTGTTTGTCGTGCCTTAAAAGGTATGCCTGCTCATCTCCTAGTAATTCATTATTTCTTGGCATAAAATGTCTTTGAGCTTTGAAGCCACCCGTGTGCATTATCCCTTGTGAACATATTTATATTTTGTGAAGCTGGGATTCTGGAAATTGATAAAATGAAAACTAAAATGAACTTGAAACTTTGAAATCGAGGATTTGATTCTATGCAGAGCTGAAATTTTTGAATTTATACTAGACATTCACTTGGATGATGAGCAGCAAATGCCAAGTTGCACACTTAAACCATCCTTTTGCATGTGGTGTACCTTTGTTTCGACTCTGTACTCAGACGCCTTTTGTTTTTATTGATCAGTGTAGGTGTCATTATTTTCTTTTATATTGATGAAATGCAGGCAAGGAAGATAAGAATGTAGAAATTAAAATGAGAACTTTTGGTCCTGAGTAACAAAAGAAGCCTGTTTTCATAGTAGTGAATTCATGTTCCAGCAAGGATTACATGAATAATATAGTTGGAGTTTGCTTCGTCGGTCAGGATGTAACAGGTCAAAAGGTCGTTATGGATAAATTTATCCATATACAAGGTGACTACAAGGCTATTGTTCACAGTCCCAATCCTTTGATCCCTCCAATATTTGCATCAGATGAAAACACATGTTGCTTGGAGTGGAATACTGCCATGGAAAAGCTCACTGGTTGGACCAGATCCGAAGTTATTGGAAAGATGCTGGGTGGGGAGGTTTTTGGTGGTTGTTGTCGGCTCAAGGGTCCAGATGCATTAACAAAGTTTATGATTGTCTTGCACAGTGCAGTTGGAGGTCAGGAAGTCGACAAATTTCCATTCTCTTTCTTTGATCGGAATGGAAAATATGTGCAAGCTCTCTTGACTGCTAACAAGAGGGTAAACATGGAGGGTGAAAACCATTGGAGCCTTCTACTTCTTGCAGACTGCAAGTCAGGAGTTGCAGCAAGCTCTAAAAGTTCAGAGGCAACAAGAGAAGAAGTGCTTTGCAAGAATGAAAGTGTTGGCATACATATGCCAGGAAATAAAGAATCCTTTAAGCGGTATACATTTTACAAACTCACTTTTGGAGGCTACAGACTTGTTTGAAGATCAGAAACAGTTTCTTGAAACTAGTGCTGCTTGTGTAAGATAGATGTTGAAAATTATAAGTGATGTTGATCTTGAGATCATCGAAGAAGGGTGAGTATCCGTCAATTAAAACACCTTATGATGCATTATAACTATTGTGCTTTTGAAGGTATTAGTAAATGTGACTCTTGCCATGGTTGTTTCATTTAGCTTTCTGGTGAGATATTGCTAACAAGAGGAAGTTTTCATCTGCTTTTATGTCAGATCACTCGAGCTTGAGAAGACTGAATTCTTACTTGAGTGTGTCATAAATGCCGTTGTTAGCCAAGTAATGCTGCTTTTGAGAGAGAGAAAACTACAATTGATCCGTGATATTTCGGAGGAAGTAAAATCTTTAACTGTTCATGGCGATCAGGCAAGAATTCAGCAGGTTTTAGCGGATTTCCTGTTGAATATGGTGCGAAGGGTGGATCGAAATTCACGTTCGTCCATCTCTAAAGCAAATCTCTGAAGGGCTCACTCTTGTCCATACGGAATTTAGGTATTCTAATCATTTGTGTAATTCCTTCGGAATGTCTTTGGAAACCTCAACTGGCAGCACGAATCATGGCACGAATTCTTTCACATGCTAAACTGACAAATCTTTTAATGTTTTAGGATGGTTTGCCCTGGTGATGGTCTTTCTGCCGAACTAATTCAAGACATGTTCCACAGCAGTCGATGGGTCACTGAAGAGGGCTTGGGGCTAAGCATGTGCAGGAAAATTTTAAAGCTCATGAATGGTGAAGTTCAGTACATCAGAGAGTCAGAGAGATGCTATTTCTTGGTTATCCTTGAACTTCCTATGGCTCATAGAGGACTAAAAGATGTTGACTAGCATGTAATCTACCGAAGAGCTTTCTCTATTTCAACTGCAACTTCCTCCCTCCTGCGCGCTCTAAGAACACGGTTTTCTAACCGCAGTTACCACATTTAAATTGCATTTGAGTACAGCTGATCTGTACGCAGCTCGATTTTTTCCTCTCTCCATGTTGAAGATGCATATTTCCTTGGTACTAACTAAATTTGCCGCGAACCCAGGTAGCTTACTAGCTTCTATATCTGTGATATAGTTCTAACAGATTCCAATGAAATAATACTAACCATGTTAAAAATCAAGCAGGAGGAACCCACAAGATTTTTTATAGATTCTCTTCAGAAGAAGATTCACAGCTGCCGAATTAAGTGATCAATAGTCATTCTGCAAATATATAGTTGGTATGTGCTTGAGACTACTGTTAACATTTATGAGATTCTCATGTTACTCATAAAGAAGTTGCTGAGTTAGGACTAGAATATGGCTACGTTTGGGATTGAGGTAGAAACTCCGATGAGGTGAGAAAACTCCGTTTTGTTGACGAAACGGAGTTTTATGTGTTTGGTTAGTTAAAAAAACTGTGGTGAGAAAACACAGTTATAAATCAAAACAGAGTTTTGAAAAAGCTAAAAATGGATGCTTTTTTTAAACGGAGTTTCGCCACCATACTTTTTATATTTGATTTACAAAAATATCCCTAATATTTTTTTTAAATTCCAAACAAACCAATAACTTTTAACTCATGATTTATACATAAACATCTTAGTTTTAAACATTTCATATGGTAACAAGAAAAATTGTTATTTTTTTTATGGTTTTTTAGTTATTAGTCTTAGAGTTTCGATCAGTAATATATGTACAATTCAATATGTAAAATAAAAAGGATATTTTGGTCATTTAATACAGTTTTTACTTGAAAACTTTAATAAACTAAAAGTTATAAGCAAATACAATAATTGTATTTATAAAACTCTGTTTTAAAATCAATGTTTGTAAAACTCTGTTTTGTCACGACACTTTTTCTAACCACAATATCAAACATAGCCTATATTGATGTATTTACTTCATTAGCACAATAACTTATGGTCCTGCTCTGATAGTAAGATGAAAATCCTGATAATTGATGTATTCTTATTTACCTTTATATCTCATGTGAGTTTTAATACGAGGAATGTCTTTATTGAGGATGCTTCTTGTTTTACTGAATTTTACAGATTACGTTCAAATTTATTTTTTCCGCATCTAACGGTATAATTACTTGTCTCATTGATTTTCCAACTTATAAGAACTCATAGTAAAAGTCTCATCTGTAATCATATGAATCAACTATCGTTGCTTAACTGTGCAAGGATTGAGGAAACAGGACCTGCTGGTGACTGACTTTGTAGATTGATGTATTCTGAATCCTGTTCATAAATCATAAATGTAAATAGCAGTTTTTTAGTAATTTATTATCATTGATTGATTTTTTATAAACTTAAATGTTATGTTTATGTTATTGGAAATGATTTATGAATATTATCCATTCAGTTAGAGAAAAAGAAGGCTATGTCTGTGGTGCTTTTCTGCTGTCTCTGTCAGGAAAAATGAAAACTGTGCCTCTGCACGCCCTTAATCATGCTCTGTAACTAAACAAAAGTCGTTATGTTGCGAGAGAAATAGGAATTCTCGACCAAGAACCAAATTTTACGAGAACAATAATAACAAAGTTGTATTACATAATACGAAGTTGAATTTTACGTGCAATTACAACAATAAACATTTGAAAATTAATTCGTAACTTTATTTCACTGGCGTGGGGTCGTTCTAGCTTAAACAGAGATATTTAGTTCGAGTTTTGGGTACGCAACTGCATTAAAACTCGGTTAGAAGAGCTTTGCCGCCGCTCGAACGGGGATTAGTTTGGGATGCCAAAGATACTTCGTAGTTTAGATCACATGATTCTTATGAGTAATAGATGCAACCAAAAAGATGGGCAACAAATAATAATACTCCCTCCGTCCCACATTGATAGACGATTTTGGACAAGTTGCAGGAATTAAGAAACATGTAGTTATGTTAGTTATAAGTGGTAATTAACATGTGTTTTTACAATATTGTCCTTATTCAATGAAGTGTTTTAATTGGATAGTAAGTAATTGTATTAATAATTCTGTATTGGAAACATAAGAATGTCATTAATTTAATAAGAGTAAATATGACTTTCAAACAATAAATGATATATTAGAAAATTGCTTATATATTGAGACAACTAATATAAAAAGAATGTTTATAAAAATGGGACGTTGGGAGGAGTATAAAACACTTTGCTTTTGTGTCGTTCACGCAAAGCCACAAACGCCATTTGCGTCAACAATATATGAATAAGGAGGTTGTGGTCCCTTCTATTTCATTGCCTCCAAACTTCTCACATGCTCTGCTTCCCCATCAACCTTCCTGCAACACGCGCCTGCCCTCCTTTCACCGTTTTTATGTCATATGTGTAACTGTTCTTTAACTTATGTATTTTTATACGTACTTACAGCATTTGTTGAGTTATTTATAAATTAATCTAAGTTTATTTTTTTAATTTTGTTGACGTGTAATGTTCATTATATAAAATTGTTAGAGACAGTAAAACTAATAGAAATCTTAATTTAGACTGATTTGTATATAAATAAGAGACCATTGCGATCCGGTGAAATAACACAAAGAACAAAAAACAAATTATATTGATTAAGTGCAAACTGATTGTTGTGACCAACTACGAAAGTGATTAAGAAGATGAGGCATAAATATGAATCAAAAAGTGGAAAATTACTCTGACATCAATAATAAATTCAAAATCTATCACTCAAAAAAAATTCATTTTAGCTGCAATATCTGTTTAAATCTTGCATTTGTGTTGTTTTTCGTATCTCTAGATCAATTTCCATATGGTTCAATAGTCTTGGGATCCAATTTAGGAAGATCTTGCATCCTGATTCTTGATTTTACCAAGGTAACTTCGCATATGCCAATCCAAATATAATGGGGTTGAATGATTTCATTAAGTCACTATATTTGTTTCAAGGTTAACTCTCAAATATCATTGGAAATCGCTCCCCTAAGTTGTTTAAAGTACAATGTCTCTTAAGTCGGTTTCATGGTTTATAGATCTGAAATTAGAATTGAACTTGATCGATTATGTCGGTTGGGTTTGGTTTTAGTTTTGGAATTAGCAGATTGGAATCGGCGATTGTGAGTTTGGTTCACCAATTCAAATTCGATTTTTCACTAAAATTAACCGAACTGTTAGTTCAGAGTCGGACCTAGCCGAATCTTGTTATGTTTTGCCGATTCTACTTCGATTTTTTCACATTTAGATCAGTCTAACTGAGTTGATGTTAGCGGATAAGATCTATTTAAAAAAATTAACTCTCAAATATTGGAACGTAAAATCTAAATACCATTAAGGACAAAAAGTAAAAACCCAATCCATCTTTTCCTTTTGATTGTGACCAAAATCAGCAAATCTCCATTGAAGTTAAGATAAAGAGTTAGTTTTTTTTTTTAACTACAAGGTATCTTGAGTATCTGACGCAGCGGATAATGCAAATACAAGCGTGTTTACAAACTCAGCAAACAAACTCGTTGCTAAAGATGAGAAATATTTAATATCGTCAAAAAGTATCCTTTATTTCTTCCTGTAGGTGTCTTTTATAGCACCTTAAATAGAGTCCTACACAAGATAAATTGCTAATAGATAAAA
>CANYCX014066863.1:0-10060 GCA_948193385.1 Breynia disticha f. nivosa
TTAAATATTTTGTCTTAATTTTTTTAATATAAATGTAGCGTTAACATATATTATAAAAAAATAATGAAATAAATAAATTATATAATAAAATACATAAATAATAAAAAAAACATAGAATGAGAAATTAAAGATATAAAATGTTAAGTATGAATAATAATTCTATCAAAAAAAAGTATGAATAATAATAAGATTATTTATATTATAAAATATAATTTTTCAAAAAAAATAAAAAAAATAATATTAAAAATTTTAAAGTTACTTTAAGTTGTGGAGCCCGCATGTTAAACGTTTCACGTATGTGAAACGTTTAACCAGGTGGCATTAAACTCATGACGTGGGGGCCCACTAGTGATGCTCTGAAGAGGAAAGAAATCATGTACTGATGTTGTATGTAGCTTTCATCAAAAGAGCAAAAGAGAATGTAACCAAATTTACAGTGGAAGAATGAGAATATTTGCTCAGCTTAATTTACTGACGCTGAGAGGGTGGGGCGACAAGTAATCTGAACTCTGACCAATCCAACGCGTGAGCCCTACGTTCAATTCAAGCAAAGTATTCCTCAACTCCCACGAATATTCAAAAAGCAATAGTCAAATATTCACAATCACAATCACTATCTCTCCATTTCATTTTTCTCCATAATATCGTCTTCATTCATTACTAGTTCACTACCACTTCTTTTTTCAGACAAAACAGAACACTTTTCTTGTGTTCCTTAATTTTCGAAAACTCTCCAAGGTTTGCTTTTCAGTTCTTTCTTTCTTCATCACTCTATCTATTTCAGTTTCGTTTCAATTATAAAGTCTTACGCTTTCTTCGTGTTTATGTAATATAGAATGTTTTTGACTCTCTGGGTATTGTCATCTATGTTTTTTTAGTCTAAATACGAAACATTCTAGGTATCTCGTTCGAGTCTAGCAGAACTAAAAAAGTGGCAAACCTCTCCAACCGTATTGTTATTTATGTGAACTGTGTTAAAATACAATTCTTTTGCTATGAAGGCATTTTTTTTGTTGCTGGTTTGGTGGGATCATTGGATGTGAACGTGAAGTTCTTTCTTTCTTTCTTTATTTGTTGGCCAGAATTTGGTGTAATAAATCTTCCAACATTCTTTTCAATCGAGTGGGCCTATTGTATTGACAGTTATTCAATAGTAATAATTTGCTAGTATTTTTCAGCTTTATAAAGGTTGAAAATTTAAGTAATGTAATGCATTTTTGGTCTTATGAGTGCTCAAGTTATTAACTTTATATTAATTATAATGAGTAAATTAAGTTTGATTTGTTGTTTCTCAGCTTTATAAAGGTTGAAAATCTAAGTGATGTAATGCATTTTTGGTCTAATGGGTGGTCAAGTTATTAACTTTAAGTTATTAACTTTATTTGAATCGTAATGAGTTAATTAAATTCGATTTGTTGTTAGTAAGTGACCAAATAAACCTCTGACCAAACAAATAAAACCATTTGTTTTGTGTTTTTTGTTTGTGTGTGTAGGTTGGAAAGCAGGTGGTAAGAATTTAGGATAAATGGCTGCTTCTAAAGAGGACCCAGTTCTTGGAATTGACGGATTACTTATAAAGGAAGAACTTTTAATTAACACCAAGCCTGTTAAAGACAATAAGGTGAGAGAGGAAGGAGTTCAAAGTGACAAAGAGATGGCTCCTGCTGGCTCTATTCATAGGTCTGGTTCAAGGCCTCAGTTAGACCTTAGCAAGGCTGCTATTCAGGGGAACATTGAAGAGATGGACCCTACAATTCTCTTGCCTAATCAGTCTGATGATATTTCCCATTTGGCAGTTGATCTTGGAGGTATGATTCTGAATCATTCTTTTTTTCTGTATTATTATTAGTTGGTGATTTGTGGTGCTGGTGTGGCTTCTGTATTATAATTGCATGTATGCCTCTTTTCTTCGCATTTTTGCTACTTTTGGTTAGTACCTTCTTGCTTTGGTTGGATGTTTTATGGAAATAATTTCTTGATCATGGTGGTCTCCATTGTAGAATGCCTTCCATTTTCTTAGTTAAGTTTGACAAGTAAAGAGAATTTCTGGTGGTAATTTGCATGCTTGATTAGTAATGACATTTTTTTGCCAGCTCTCACCTTATGTAATTTTACAAGCTTGGTTTTGGTTGGTATGCAGGGTCTCTTATCAAATTGGTGTATTTTTCAAGACATGAGAATCGATCAAATAATGATAAGAGGAAAAAACCGATTAAGGGGAGGCTGGGTATTTCTAATGGCAACAGGAGAAGCTACCCCATTCTTGGTGGAAGGCTTCATTTTGTTAAGTTTGAAACAAGCAAGATAAATGAATGCTTGGACTTCATTTCTTCAAAGCAGCTTCATCGTGGTGGTAATACATTGTTTCATCTTCTCATAGTCATTTCAATATCATATTTGTTTTTCTCGACATTTTTGTCTTATGAGAAATATGATGCATGTCTTGTGGATAGGAATGGACTTGCATTTATGTAACACTAGGAACCCAGCTGGTGGAAATGCTGTAATAAAGGTAAACCTTACATTTGTGCCTGCAGTTTAACGATATTAAAATCAACTTCGTCTTGTACATATGGTCTGATCCTTTATTCTTTGACTGCTAATGGATTGAGTCTCAACTTGCAACAATATTAACATTTTATTTACTGGTGTAAATCCTCATTCACTTCCTGTATGTCCTAAAGCAAACCATTTCAATGTAGTAAAAACCATAAAGCGAAACTCCATGTTATTCCTATTTTACTCATCCAAATCTGTTTGATTGTTTCTATTATGGTTCAATTAACAATTTTTTTTCCCTGAGAAGGCCACAGGAGGTGGGGCATACAAATATGCCGACCTTTTCAAAGAGAGACTTGGTGTCAGTCTTGACAAAGAAGACGAAATGGATTGTCTTGTGGCAGGAGCAAATTTTCTGCTCAAGGTGGAGCTTTGTTATGTAACTCCTTTTCTCTTGTTAATTAAGATACACTTGTGACTGTATGACTATCTTGTTTAGGGGTGATACTGAAGATAATATCATGAATTTGTAAATCTAATTTTCATTTTTCTATTTTTAACTTTTCTTTTGTTGCTTTTATTCATTGATGTAATAGTTTGTTCACAGTTGACCAATATTTTGATGATAACTGTATCATTTGATAGCTTCCTTCATGATTGAAGCATGGCACCACGTAGTTGAATTTTATGTTTGATTGATAGTTGTGAGCATCCCTGGAGATGCATGTTTATAAGAGGCCCGATGTTTATTGCCATTGTCCTACTTTCAAAACTATTGATTTTTAGACCTGTCTTGTTAAATTTTTGTAGGCTATTCGTCATGAAGCTTTTACACACATGGAGGGCAAAAAAGAGTTTGTGCAAATTGACCAAACTGATTTGTTCCCTTATCTTCTAGTTAACATTGGATCTGGCGTTAGCATAATCAAAGTACACTACCTTGTTTCTTCCATCTCAATTTGATAGATTTTTACTCAGGTTTAATCCATTCATTTTAGTATTAATTGTTTCGATTTGGTATATAGGTTGACGGAGAAGGAAAGTTTGAGCGGGTTAGTGGGACAAATGTAGGTGGTGGTACTTACTGGGGCTTGGGAAGTTTATTGACCAAGTGCAAAAGGTTGTCTCGGTGCTTGAATATTGCTTTTACTTCTAAACTCTTGCTGAATGAGTATTTCATTTCCATGAAGTTTTGATGAGTTGCTTGAGCTGAGTCAAAGGGGAGATAATAGAACAATTGACATGCTTGTTGGTGATATTTATGGTGGCATGGATTATAACAAGGTACGACATTATGCAAATATTGACTGTTGCAATGCTGTCAAATTGGATTTGCAACTTAAGGAAAAGTTGGTATTTGGTATTAGTTTCTGGATCTTTATGCTTGAAATTTTATCTAGCTCATTGTTTTATTGGTGACTTTTTATTGTTTAATTACTTTTCATAGATTGGTCTCTCAGCGTCGACACTCGCTTCTAGTTTTGGCAAGGCTACTTCTGACAAGAAAGAACTTGAAGACTACAGACCTGAAGACATTTCCCTGTCCCTTCTACGAATGATTTCATATAATATTGGGCAGGTAGGTGGCTAAAATGTTTCTAGAGTCACTAATTTCATCTTTCAATGAATGCCTTTAAATTTGTATGCACATATTCAAGCAATGTGTAAGAATAGCTATTTTCATCTGCTGCAATTGTTTACACGCAGCATTGGCATGTTGATGCTATATAAACTCCAAAAATTAGTTTGAATATCTGGCTTCTGAATTGCTTTGTTCTGTTCTGCAGATTTCTTATCTGAATGCGCTTCGATTTGGCCTTAAGCGGATCTTTTTTGGAGGTTTCTTCATAAGGGGTCATGCTTATACCATGGACACGATCTCCTTTGCTGTTCATTTCTGGTGAACTTCTCCTTCCACTCCTTGGGTTCATTGTGCAAAAACTCGAAGGATGATGCTACTTTTTTTTCCCTTAAAATCTTTTATTCTTCCTTGTTGTTTCTTTTATTTTCATCTGTATTATTTGCTAGATATATTGTTTCCATCTATATGACTTCGTTTGCTAATAAAGAATACCAAATGTCCCATGTTCACTCTCTAGGTCAAAAGGAGATGCCCAAGCTATGTTTCTACGGCATGAAGGATTTTTGGGTGCTTTGGGGGCATTTATGAGCTATGAAAAGCATGGACTTGATGGCTTGATGGTTCATCAATTAGTTGAAAGATTTCCCATGGGTGCACCATATACAGGAGGGAAGATCCACGGACCACCACTAGGAGATTTAAATGAGAAGGCAAGTTCTATTCATGCTTGAAAAAATATGTAGGAAGCTGAAAAACTCCAATTTCCAATCAAATTGATTGAGTTCTTGTTTATTCTTAGCGTCAGAGATGCTCGATAATGCATTCTATTTGATGAAAAACTCATAATCATGATTTGCTCTGCCAAAACATTGTTCATATCTAGGTTTCAATCCACTTTGATAATTTCATTTCTTTTCTATTTTTCTCATCATTTCAAGTGATAGAAAATCTTTGGTTCATCAGTGCGCTTTGTTAAATGTAGAGTTGGTTTTGATTGATGCTAAAAAGCATTTTGTGGATTTCCCTCATCGAAATATAAGGCTTTAACATAAACAAAGTGTATGTTTTCCTTTATATCTTGCAACTCAAGTAAATAAGGTTTGTGGTATAGAGATTGTTGAACCTCTTTTCTCAGAAATATGAAACTCGAAATAATTTGGATGGACAGTTCATTTGACTTGTAAAACCATGCCTTTTGACTATATATTGCACCCATTGATCCTGGAGTGCATAACTACATACAGGCCATGGACAGAAAAGACAGCAATGCCTCCTAACTTATGGTGTCCTTGTTCCCATTGAAGGAAAGCATAAACCAATGTTGCCAAAAGCAACTCCACTATTGATGATTCTTCAGGATCTTTTTTTTTTCTTTATCTTCACTGTGAAATTATTGCAGAATATATTCCTGGAATAAATCCTTTATCTAATTGTTCAAATTGAACGAGAAAGGCATATATTAAAACTTAATGGGTATTGTTTGGATTGCGACATTAGAAAAAAATGCCCTGAGAGCTTCGAGCGTTGAATTACTGTAGAAAACCATCTCCCTTTGACAGACACATTTACATCTGTGTTCAGTTATGTTCATTTTCCTTCTTCATTTTATGTGATTGTCCCTGTACAAGTCTTATTTAGCTTATTGCTTGTCTCTCTAGTTTTTATTTCTTTAGTCGGTAAGAGCAATTAGATGTTCCTTAGTTTTGTGTTTGTAGTTGTAGTTTGATGTTCATTAGGGTTAAATTCCTGATTTTTTTGGCATGACTTAGATGGCATGCTTGTTGACTAATCTTAGGCAGATGTGATCTGCAGAAACTCTTTGTTGGCCTATGATTTTCTCTCTGGTTTCCTTCAATTCATTGCTAACTCAAATGCAGATTTCATGGATGGAAAAGTTTGTGCTGAAGGGCACTGAGATTACTGCTCCTGTACCAATGGCTCCTCCTGGAACTACTGGGCTTGGTGGCTTTGAAGTTCCTTCTTCCAAAGGTGGAACTTTGCGTTCAGATGCAAGTGCATTGAATGTTGGTGTTCTCCATCTTGTACCAACTCTGGATGTGTTTCCATTATTGGCTGACCCAAAAATGTATGCTTACACTGTACCACTGCATAACTATTCCATTTCAATAATTTTTTACCATGTCAATCTTTTCTCTTTGCGTATGAGCATTCATGGTACTTCTGATTTCTAAATAGTTAGATCGTTTTTTATTCCTTGTTATATGTGATACTGTACTGATCTTTTCTTTATATCTTATACCTGCAACGTTAATGAGAAACTACACAATAGGGAAAGCAATTTTTCTTTAACTGGCTTTATTGGAAGTCTTCTACTTATAGCTCGACTAGACAAATGTAAATGATTTTCTTATTATTATTTGTAGAGAACATTATTTGTTTGCTAAACCTTTCGTCTTATGGTTCTGTACCAACTTCCTCACAGGTATGAGCCTAACACCATTGACCTTGCAGATCGCAGTGAGTTGGAGTAAGTAATCGAGAAAATGATTCTACTTAGTTTGATAAGCAGTTTTTATCTGAGGGTTGCATTATCTGTCATGGAAGTTGGATTAACTTATCTGGCATTTGATTTAGGTATTGGTTCACTGTGTTGTCCGGGCATTTGCCAGATCTTGTTGGCAAGGTAGACCTCTCTCTCTCTCCCTCTCCCTTCTTCCATCCCTTTGTCACCCGCCATACGTGCAGTAAACATTTGTATGATGTGAACAAATTTGCTCTGGCAGCCAAATGTTTGGGAAAAATTACTGCTAATAACATAGCTTCTAACTTTTTTGCTACTTAAGAGTGTTTGTGTACAATGTCTGCTTGAAGTTGAAGGTCCAAAATGTTGGTTATCTTAATGGATAGTATATCTTTGGTTAATTTGAAAATTAAGAAGTTTAACTGGAATGTGGATTTAAATTTTATGGGTTATGATAGGCGGTAGCAAGTGAAGGTGGAACAGATGATGCAAAAAGAAGGGGTGATGCTTTTGCTCGTGCATTTTCTGCTCACCTGGCAAGGTTGCATGTCTTTTGATTGATATCGCATTTATAATTGCTTATGCTCTTATTTAACTGTGCTTCTGGATTATTTTGTTTTCCTGAGGTGTGTCACCACAGCTGAAACATCTATACATTAATGATTGCTGCTCATTTAAGTATTATGGTGCATAGAGTAGAAAATAGATATAGATGTTCAAAATTTGCTAATGTGCTGTTGGAAATATTGATGATTTCTCGTGTCATCTGATTTTTCAAACATATAAAGCAAGTTTGAAATCATCATCTTTATTTAAGAGTAAGGTCCATTGGCATTTGTAGTGAGTATTCTTGTGATGTTGAGTGATTCACTAAAGGTGTCTCTTTTTTCTAACTTCAACTCCTCATGCTTATAGGTTGATGGAGGAACCTGCCGCATATGGCAAATTGGGACTAGCTAATCTTTTAGAATTGCGGGAAGAATGCTTGAGGGAGTTTCAGTTTGTAGATGCCTATAGAAGCATAAAACAGAGGTGAACATAGCCTCGCCCAAACATACAGGAGCTATTTCAGATTTACCTCGGTTCTTTTGTATTTACTATTTGTGTGTGGAATGAATCACTATATAAAAGAATTCAGTCTCAATATTTATGCAAATGGTTTGTAATGCCACTTTTTTTTACTCTAGGGAAAACGAAGCATCGCTTGCTGTATTGCCTGATATGTTGGTGGAGCTCGACAGTATGTCAGAGGTATATTTGTCATGACATGACCACTTTCCAGAACACTTTGTCGGCAGGAAATTGGACTTTCTGTTTCATCAGCGTGGAATGTATTTAGAATGATCTTTCTCAGCATATATGTTGAGGTTTTTGACCTATAATTATGTATGTAATACAATATTATACAAGGATTTGGCAGGGACTCTAATTATCTCCAATTCTCCTTTTTCAGGAGACAAGGTTGCTTACCTTGATTGAGGGTGTTTTAGCTGCAAACATATTTGATTGGGGCTCTCGTGCTTGTGTGGATCTTTATCATAAAGGAACAATCATTGAAATTTACAGAATGAGTCGCAACAAAATGCAAAGACCCTGGCGGGTGTGTAAAGGAAGATTTTTTTCACATTGATCGACTGCTTTGCATTTTTTGATTCTAACTGTATTAGGTTTGTAAATTAGGTTGATGATTTTGACGCCTTCAAAGAAAGAATGTTGGGTTCTGGGAATAAGAAGCCTCAACCGCATAAGAGGGCGTTACTTTTCGTGGATAATTCTGGTGCAGATATTATTTTGGGGATGCTTCCATTGGCGAGAGAACTCCTCCGGCGCGGAACTGAAGTAAGTTCGTCTTTTCAGTGCCAAGGTTTTTTCCTGCACAGAGCAAGAATTATTGGCATTGTTATTTTCGGCAGGTTGTTTTGGTTGCAAACTCCCTACCTGCATTGAATGATGTAACTGCCATGGAGCTACCTGATATTGTTGCTGAGGCTGCTAAGGTTTGTTTTTTCGCTTTTTGCTTCTCTTCCAAACTGTCCTATGACCTGTTTCTGTTTGTCATCCTCATGCTTTAGGTGAAAAATGTATTTCATTAATCATTTTCGCTTCCTGCATTCGCTCCTATGTGTAGTCCTTTTCATTACAGAAACGAAAAACTTAGTAAATGGAAGCTGCTGCTTACGAACATTTGAGAAGAAGTGAACATTCATTCTTATAATCATTAGAAAGTTTACTGACACTTGTAGCCCACAGGACTGTGACATTCTTCGCAGAGCTGCTGAAGCAGGAGGCCTACTTGTGGATGCAATGAACAACACTTTAGATGGTTCAAAAGAGAACTCCCCATCAGTGCCTCTGATGGTCGTTGAGAATGGTTGCGGTAGCCCGTGCATTGATTTGAGGCAAGTCAGCTCCGAGCTCGCTGCCGCTGCAAAGGATGCTGATCTGGTACGACGCTAGCTTCTATCTTGAAAAACTTCAACAAAGCTCAGAGAATCACAGTACATATTTCCTGTGCAGATTATCTTGGAAGGGATGGGAAGAGCTCTTCACACAAACTTCAACGCGCGGTTTAAATGCGATGCATTGAAGGTAACACTTGATAATGCTATAATTTCTATTTGAAAGTGATATTCGAAGAGAGCATGATTTACAGCATGTGGTCTAAATGATGCAGCTTGCAATGGTGAAGAATCAAAGGTTGGCAGAAAAGTTGATTAAAGGGAACATCTATGATTGTGTTTGCCGATATGAGGCAGCCAGCTAAAGCTTCTTTCTTACATTTTCAATCATGAAGTACATGTATTGTATGTTAGCAACCAGTAGATTAGGGAAAGCTAACTGTTAAATAAGTTGAAGATGAGTTTCTCATAAATTAAACAAGTTCTCATCTGCCATGAAAAAGAATTGGCACAAAGCGTTCTTAAAGCAAAAGAAAGAGTAAAAAATATGAATACACTATTACAATATTTTTGGGAAATCACCTACAACCAAGGGCATTTGGTCTAGTGGTATGATTCTCGCTTTGGGTGCGAGAGGTCCCGAGTTCGATTCTCGGAATGCCCCTCGCCTTGCTATGCATATCTCACTTTTTCGGTTAACATCACTAGCTTTTTCATCGACATTTTCTTATTTATGCAGTTATTTTATTATTTATGCAATTATGCTTCACTTGTTTGACTAAAAATAATTTTTTCAATTTCATCTTTAAAAAATATATTTTTCATATTTAACACTAAATAAAATATAAATTCAAAATTTTTTTTAGAATTATATATTTAATTTATTAAATTTAACAGATAAAAACAGTCAAAAATAAAAAATATAATTTTATATTTTATATAAAAATATATTTTTTAAAAAAATAATTTTAGAGTAATTATCATTTTTCTTTGATTGTTTTGCATAAAAAGACTAGAAAATCGAAAAATTGAAAAATTCATAACACAAATAAATATCGATTGAATTTTTTTGTAGTTTCTCCATGTAGTCGATTTATT
>CANYCX014068092.1:0-10671 GCA_948193385.1 Breynia disticha f. nivosa
AACATACACATGGGCTTGGCCTTGTATTGATCCAATACGCCCTCTGTTCTGTACAACACAAAGCCTATAACATTTAAGTACAGATTGTATATATGTGATGTAACCTGGAATACACTCATCATCATCCTATTATCAATCCTAAAAATCAACTACAATGAATAATACAATCTCTCACACGAATATATCATCATATCTATATCAACACACACCTCAACCAATACTATTATCCAAAAATAATAAACGGGAGTCATATATACATATCAAACCATCAATATCCAACAACAACAATAAGCAATCTCAACTATCCTGTCAAAAGTCATAATATCACATATCATATAAAAAATATACACACAATCATGCAAATGTCAAAGTGTAACAACTCTTAGCTGGTGTCTGGTGAATAGAGAGAATACTAGGAGTAGCAGCTAACCCACCTGTGAAAATCTCGAAACCTAAGCTGACATTATCTGGTATTGAAAACAAAATATAAGAATGCAAATTTTGTGAGATTCGAGCTCAGTGAGAAGTCATTAAATAAGCAATCACATATAATTCAAATAAACAATTCTTTTTCATAATTCAGCATAAATATTTATGATTGTATAAATAGAAACTCGTTTTTATTCCTTTCAGGTTTCCTACGATCGTAATGATCGTACTCGTTAAATTTATCATTTATCATCATGCAATCTCTAACTATTTACGACCTATCTCTGTATAATCTTCCTCTACGATATTATACTTCCTCTACGATAATATACTTCCTCTACAGTATGATCAATCATATAATCACCAATCCAATAATATCAACCCCAACCAAATCACTACAATAATTGCATTTCGTATATCAATAACATGTAACATGTAATACTGTGAATAATAGCTAAATTATCAAAACTTAACTGCTTAAAATTCAATTTATATTTTACCTACCTATACAAATCAGCTCGTATAAGCTTTTATTTATTACTTTCAATTTCATTTTTATCATACGATCGTAATCATATATATATCAATCAATCATTTTCTATTGTGCATTTAAATTGCATATCAACTCATACATAAAAATGAGTTAGACTACTCACCTACTAGCTGAAGTACTTAGAACGATACGAGCTCTGATCCTGTCCTGCTCGTCTAGCCTATTGTCCTATATAATCATATATGAAATTCTCTATAAACTCAATATAGCAACATATTAATATGCATGCTCCTATTTCAATCCTATCAATTTTTCTATTTTGTCAATTATCAGAAATTTCTAACTTTTAAGCTAAATTCGTGATAAATTTATATATAAACTTCATAAATTGTTACCGTTAACTCTAGGGATTTTCTGTACCAACTATGCCGATCGATACTCTGCTCGCTCCTGCGAATGATTTTGTACTCTTGACTCAATTTCTAACATAAAATCCTCAAAACTCACTTTCTCTTTCTTTAAAAATTCTCTATTCTTTCCTCTCTGAATTCTCTCTCGCCCCTCTCTCCCTTTTCTACTTCAATTTACTTTGCTCTGCTCCAATTTTTCCTTCACAACTCTTTATATTACCTCAAACGTACACCTCCTGCTTTAATTTCCAATTCAACAGAATATGTGCCACTTTTGTAATACTACACGTGTTGGATACATACTACACGTTGTAGCTACGACAACATTTAGTATACTACACATTGTAGTGGCTCCATAATGTGTAGTATGCCACTGCGTGTACTTTCCACTTTTTTGAATCGTTTCCTTATATATATATATATACCTACAATCAACTATATATCAACTCATATTTAACCTCTAATTTTCTTATTAATTTAACTAATCAGTTCTTAATTTCATTAATCATTTTAGTCATTTTATTAGTTATAGGGTTTTAAGACGGGAATGTTACAAGTTTATACCATAACGTCTTCAATTATGCATCATCAGAAAATATCCGAGTTGATTTAGAAATTTTGGTGCTTAACAGGCTCATGCAAAGTAATTATTTGGACACATGGTTGTGATATTAAATAGCTTCCTTTGTGTGTGTTTTGATTATTTGTAGATGGGATTGCAGTTCCCAATATGGCAGTTTAGTTGAAGAGGTAGATGTTCATACGACAATTCTTTATCATAAACTTCAATTGGATTATTTCCCAATGTAATGCTTTCTCCTCCTGAATAAGCTTATGATAGACAAGTCATGTTGTTATATAAACATCCATAGATGTGGTTTTGTTTTCAAACTAATTTAGCTAATAATCTAGCCTTGCCTCAAACAAAAGAAAATCTAGCCCTTGCAACTGCCAATTGTTTTTGCATCATTATGAACAAAGATTTTTGTATGGAATTTTTTAACTGACATTGTCTAAGCTAAACTTGTTTGTTACATGATTTAATCAAGGAAAAATTTTAACATTGCACAAATTAGCTCATTTTGAGCGAAAATTTGAAATTCTTTACAGAATAATCGAAGAGATCTTATTTTCATAAGCTCTTTGGTACGATTTTCTCTAGAATAACTAATATTATTGATTTTTTTAATTTAAAAAAATGTATTTCTTGTATTTGGATTCTGCTTTGGTTATTGATTTGGTTTTGAGTCAGGTGAGTGAAGTTTTGAGGAGCTTATTTTTTACTCATTCATGGAATTTTGAACTATAGATTGAATTAGTAAAATGATAGGATACTAAATAATAATAGAAATAACACCAAAAAATGATTATTTTTATTGGATAATGGAAGATAAACAAGAATGTTGAGTAACAAAAACAATAAAGACAGTAGCTTTAGGTTACCACTCTCTAAGTAGCTTGAGGCTACCACTCTCCCAAACCAAAGGATCATACTCAATATTAATTTCCGACTCCCCTTCCCATATCTCTCTTGCCCCTTTTATACTAGTAATAGAATAACAAACTAACTAATTCAAAGTTATCTATTAACTAATTCAAACTTATTCAAAATATTCTTCAGTTAATATCTCATAGATATTACTATTATTTTTCTATTATCTCGTAACCTAACAGATTCCACATCAAATTGCCTCAAATCTTGGCAAAGTTCAGTGCGTCTTTCCCTTCATGTCCCTTACTAAAGAAATACTTGAAGTAATCTAAGAACACAACTTGCTTATACAGAGGGCTCTCACCATTTTCAACCACTTCTGCTAATGGTTCTATTATAGCATCAAAAGCAGGATTCACAAACACAGGCACTGAAACTCTGTTCCTGTTTCCACTGGCAACAACGCGGTGCTCCGCGCTCTTGTACAAACCATTGCTCACTATCTGCAGCACATCTCCAACATTGATCACAAGTGCTCCATCCACTGGTGGAATGTGAATCCAGCTGTCGCTTTCGGGTCGGCGAACGTAGAGACCTCCTATGTCATCTTGCAGGAGAACTGTAATGGAGGATATGTCAGAATGCGGCAATATTCCTGCTGTAAGCTCTGGATTTGGACACTGAGGGAAGTAGTTCATGTTGAGTAGCAGTGAATCCATTAATGCGTATTCTTTTGCTTTGTCCATTTCTTTCACATTGAGTTTCTTCAGTAGCAGCTCTAACAGCTTTCTGATTACTGGTTCAAGCCTCCTCATATAATCAAGAACTTGGTCCCTTGAGAAGAAAACAAAGTTACAAGTTCTAAACTAATCATTTTACGATACGACTCAAACGAATTAACAATCCCACAAAAACAACACTACACTACCATCAACTTAACATATTTGTCGCTTCAACAAGATACAATACATCAAGAAAAGGTGATTTAAACTCAAAAACAAAATGAACCTTCAATCCTTCGAAAGATTAGCAGAAAGCACCATTATTAAAGCTGTCAATTCATATTAGATATATGATAATCCTTTCGTGTTATTTTCTATCAATATCACTATTTGTGGCATAGAAACCGCAAAAATTGAGTTTTCGTCATTCATATCATAAATGTGTAATTACAAATTATGTAATCATGTCAAAAATTGACAACTCTAAGCATTACCAATATACATAAAAAATAAGATATTAACTTTTATGCAAAAATGTCGAACTTACTTGCAAACACTGGGCCAAAGTGCAGAAACCTCCAAATCTCCTGGAACATACTTAAAACTCACATAATCTTTCCACTCAAGGTTCTTGAGTCAAGAACCTTCTCAGCTAAAGGGCTAAAGCTAGTAGAATAAGAAACAGTATCACTGACAGACCTTCCTTTCCAATACTTTTTTCTCTCTTCATTTGACAACTGAAAGAACCCATGAGCTGCAGTCTTGATGTTATCAAGAACATCAAAGGGAATTCCATGATTGATGATCCGAAAAAAACCCCAGTTTCTTGCAGCTTGCTGTATTGATTCTGCAACTTGTGGATCATTCCAGTTTGAGACATCAATGATTGGTATGGAATGTTCATGTGGTGGTTGAGTTGGAGTGAATCTTTCTTCAGGTGGTTGGATATATTGGTGAGGAAGAGTTTGGAGACCTGAATCGACTAGACCCTTCAAGCCATTGGCTTCATGAACCACGAAATCTAGGACATTGGAGATGTTTGGTGTTGTAGATGACATGTTTGACTTTTCTGGGGAAAGAAAACTGTTTTGACAGTTGAGGAGATGTTTGGTGTTTGATTCTATTTTGGCAAACTAATGCGTTCACGTTAGCTAATATTTCGAGGTTAATAGTCATTCCGTATCAAAATATATGTTGTTTACCGATTATAAATATATTTAATGTCTTAAGTTAATGTTAACTGATTATTATTTAAATTTATTTAAATAAATTTGTATTAAAAGTATAAAATTAATAAAAATAATATTAGAATTAACATATTATTAACTGTTGTATTGTTAATAAAAATAACAAATAATATAAAATATTTTTTTAAAAAATAATATTTATTTTAAAACAGAAGTAGAAAAAATATTGCTCATAGTTCAAAAATAAAATACTGATATTCAATTCAAATTCACTAACAGTTTAAATAAAATACCAAAAAAGTGATCTCATCGATTACAATACAAAATTAAATTGAATTAATAACTATTCTAATACAAAATTAAATTAAATTAAATTACTAGCATATAAAAATTTCTCTTTTTCTTGTTTCAAATAATTATTTAACTAAAAGTATATTTATTTAGCTAATTCAGTGAACTCAACAAAATTCATTAAAGAAATATATATTTTTCATAAACAATGTCAATGATAGTTAATTAAATGCACGAAAATTTTAATATTTTTTTATATGCCTTATTATAAAGGATCAATAATTTTATAATATAACTGAAAATGAATTAATAAAACAAAATTATACAATTTTCAATTATACAATTTCCAATTTTTTTCTACAATATGTTGAAAATTTCCTTTGCTTATGGGCCTGAAGCAGTGATGGACTTTTGTCAGAAGACTTTAATAATGGGCTCAATACATCTATTAAGTAGGAAATATTCATAGGTTTATAATATTCTAGTTTACAATTATATGAATATCAGATTTCATGTTTTAAAATACAAAAATGATATTTTTGTTCTCTCAACATATACAATAATGAACATTAAACATATGTATAAATATACCCTGATATTTTTACAATTGTAAACTCAAAATGAGACATTTTCATATTTTTAAAATTTGAACTGATATAAATAGAAACGAACAAACATACCCTGACATTCCTATAATTTCAAAAATAAAATTGTTCATTCTTGTAATTTTTCAAACATTCATTTATAAATGAGAAATTTTTTATAAATATAGGTTTTTTTAATATTTTCTCATTTTTACTACTATTTAATGTCATTAACACTTGTGCATGCATTTAGATCAAAATTGGGACGCCATGTATGAGGTTTATCTGCTCCGAATTGTATTTTGGCCAGCTTGGCTAGTGTTTTAAATGAATAAGATGTTTCTGTTGACAAAAAAAATGTTATTTAACACTAGCACACCTCTTAAAATATTTTTTTAAAATTACTACTCTTTTACACCTCTTAAAATATTCTTTTAAAATTACTACTCTTTTTAAGTGTAATCTATTTGTTAATTTTTTTGTCTACTTTTTTTTATACACATGAGACAATGTTTAATAAAATAATTCAATTTGCATTAAATCAATATTTTAAATGTGTTAGTTGTTAATGAATATTTAAGGTTGGTATTTTTGTTAAAATATTTGCCAAAAGTAATATCAGTGTAATTTACCCTTTATAATAAGTTAATAAGAATAGTTAAAAATATTATTGAGTATTTTTTAATAAAATATGAAAGTTATTTTTTTTTAAAAAATAGCATATTAAAAATTAAATATTAAAAGTTATATAATAATTTAAAAAATTATAAACGAGTAATTATCCTAATTACCTATCACTTATTCGAATACATCTCGAATTATGTAAAAACTCAAAAACTCAAGCAAACACTATGTTATAAGAAGAACTATCAATTTCTAATATGATAATACGAGTTATGAATACGGTTATGTTACAGCAAGTAAAATTTGAATTCAATTTCTATCATATATATGTTCAATGATTAAATTTGCTGAAAATAAGTGACACGATAACGACATGAATAATATGAATTAACACCCCTAATTATCAGTGTATGATGGTCGTGGATTTTTCCGTAACTTTTTTTAAAATTATTTTAGGAGGTAGTAAAATCATAAACAAATAAATATTTATTAATCTTATTATATAATAAAATCTTTCAGAGGGAGTAGTTGGTGAGGATTGTGAAGTTTCACCATGAAGAAGAACTTAGCTTTCCGTGAATTTTATATGATGACTATTTTTATTGACGACTAGTTTTATTGAAATTATATAATTATATAAATTAAAATTAATTTTTTACTAAATAAATTAAAAATTTATATTTAGTTTTATTGTATATAATAGTATTTATTTTGTTTCTTAATATTTTTTAATTTAGTATTAAACTCTTGTTTTTTAAAATTTGTCAATCTAACTTTTTATGACTATTTTGTCTAAAATACCTCTTAATTACTTCAATTAATTTTCTTTTATAATTCTCATTTTCAGTATTTATTTTATTTAAAATTCTCTTTATCAACTTTTTAAAGTTATGTAAAAAACTCAATTTACAAATATTAAAAAAAACGAAAAGAGCGACAATTTATTGACTTATTGATTCCGGAACTCGTAGTAAAATCTCCGTAATTTTCTGTTGCCCTTGAAAGTAAGAAGAGAAAATGTAAAGAAGAGGAAGGAAATGGAGAAGAAGAAAGTAAAAATCTGCGTAATTTTCTATTGCCCTGCACTCATTGAGGCAGTGTATCTTTGTCGTTCGATTTAGTAAAAATAAATCTGAGCCTTTAATTTATTCAGTAAAAGCAGTTTTAATTTTTACGTAATCGGTACATTTTCAGTTAAACGAAGAAGATGCCTCATTGAATTCCCTTATTAAGAACCTAATATTAAAATTTACAGAACGAAATGGAGAAGAAGAAGAAAGTGGGAACCACAGAATATCTGAGGGCTCACTCTATCATGATGAAGTTTGGAAGAGTTAAGAAAGTGATTAAGAGAGGAATGATGAATGCATGGAATTCAGGAAGAGAGGAGAGAGAGAGACGAGAGGGGTATTATTGTATTGCTTCGTTTATTTGTTTTGTTTTGGCATCATTTATTCATTGCTCTTTTGAATTTTGCATTCTGAAATCATTAAAATGTCCAATCCATCTCTTTCTACACCCTCTTTTCTCTCTTATAATGCCTAGGGTTTTCTGCTCCTTTTCCTACTTTCTTCCTACAAAATAAAACCATGAAACAATCACATTGTAAATAAGAGTACAAATAAACTGTTCTTGAGTCGTTTAATGCTTAGTATGATAAAAATTTGTTTGTGACTCGTTTTAATATTAAAAGAGCGGAGTTTGAAATCTTTTTTAAGATTGTTTCATAAACAAGTAGAGCTTGATTACTCTAAAGGTCGGTTCAAAAAACTTACAAACAAACTCGTTTAATATTTACGAATAAACTCGATGATGTAGTCTCTTTTGTTATATTAATATGTAGCTTTTATATTTTCTCTATTTTTAATATGAATATAATTTATTTTAAAATTATTCAATAGAAAAAAATTATATTTTTATAAAATTAATAATATATTATTATTAATTGTGCTATGATAATTAAAAACAATAACTTTATATATATATATATATAAGTACACATAATATTCAATAAATTAATTTTGTATTTTAAATAAAATAAAATTATATTTTAATTTTTGTTTAATCAATTTTGTGAATAGACTGATTAGCTCACGACTTTAAACATGATAAATTTGAACAAGATTTTAAGTTCAATAAAAAAATTCACATCTAATTCAATCTCATAAAATTTTATAATGAAATGAATTTGAGCACTCGAAAGTTAAATTTGGCCCGACTAGATTACAATTCACGCCTAAGAGAGAAAGATGATGTATTTTTTTTCCCTTAAAAAATGCTATATTGTGGTATGTGTCGTTTCGTGTTTGAATCTTCATTAATCTTTTTTTTTCTCTCTCTCATGATATGTTCTTGTAGTATTGCTTCGGTATTCTCGGAAGATGGCCCTTATATATTGGTTGGTTCTTGCACTTTCAAAGGCTGAGATCGAGGAGTACCAGTGGCCATGTCCCCCAATCACCTCATCTCATTAGCATTCGATCAGAATTCAGAACCCGTGATCAGTCCCTGTTTCTCACTCTAAACTTTCCTACGACTTAACGTTGATTGAGTCACAGACGAATTCACAAATATGTTACAATGGTGCATCGAATTCGATGAGTCAATGACTATAACTACTAACTGATAAATTCATAATTGGTGGGCAGACTGTTCATAATCGAACTAATAGATTTCTGCCGTAAAAAAATTACCGGGTCGGTGGGGACAGAAGCTCCCACTGGCATCCCTAAATCCGTTGCTGCTTAAAGCTGTTCAGGAAAATTCAGTGAGCATTTTCCATTCAGATTCTTCAATCATCATAATACAAATAAGGTTAAGGTATGTTAATCAAGAGATTAGGATTCCATTATAAAAATGAAAAGTTAGCAAGTTCATCATCGACAACACCTGCAGTTACATCTTTGAAGCAAACGAGACATTTCAGGTCTTATCGGATTAATGTGACATGTTTTGCTGCTATTATTAGCTACAGAGATAGAACTGCTCACTCAAATTTGTCACCTCACATTAATTTTATTTGACTCGAAAAACTTTGGGAGAGTTTATAAAAATCGAACCGACATAGCTGGTTGAAACAGTGACCGAGTAAATCGGTCATATGTTCGATTCAGTTTTACCATTTACATCGGTCTGTAATTGAATCAGTAAAATATGATAGAACACCTATGAGCCATTAAACTGGATTGATTTTAAGTATTAAAAAATAAATAATTTTGAAAACTAAATTACAGTTCCAGTTCTAATAACATTGTTTTGAGGAGATATGTCTCAAGTGTGTATATGTAAAACAAGATACTAAATAAAAAGAATACCAATGAGCCTCATACTATATTGTAAGATCTCAACACAATATAGTACAAAGCATTAAAAATTATTAATTTGTATAAAAGATTTATCTGATTGTCGTAACAGAAGAGTTGAGGTCTTCAAGAAACATAACTGTGATCTACTTCTCCTACAAGCAAATTGCCACCGGATGAACTTGGAGGCTTCAGAAAAGAAATTGTTCTTTTCTCAGAACGTAAAACTGATTCACTTTCTTCAATAAGGGTTCCTCATTTGATCTATTTATCACATTAGAAATTACGTCATAAGTCCCTAACTTGACAAACATATTATCAATTAATCCCGTGTAACTCATTTAGTTATGGGTAAACTTATAACCACTGACATAAATTTTTAATCAAAATATTATTTATGAATTTAGACCGCTTATAAATAACTTATAAATCGTGATAATCCCACTTGTTTTCTTACAAATTTTTTTATCACTACTTTTCTTTTGCACTATTTATGCTTCTTAAAAGATCAGGATCAAAGAAAAGGCAACAGAAATCCCTCTTGGAATTCGCAACAGAACCTTTATAAGATGTTCATAGATATTGTTAAGCACATGAACTAGTTTCCTGATATGTGCGAACAATCCTTGTCAGAGCAGAAGAATATCTGTGTGAAATGGCTATCAAAGATTTGAGTGCGACAAGAATATTGTTAAGATGTTAATAGATAGAAACAGAAAGTGACTGTCACCATTTCTTTGTCCGAAGAATACTGACAGAGAGAGACCTGCATCAAGAGTACATATTGGAAAACCAATATGCTACACTTTTTCATTTAACACAAGTTAAATAAGTTTATCGGTTTAAAGTGAACATTACTTACATATTTGTAAAGTACATTTCAGATTGTACCTATGGAAGAATATTATATACTCTTTCCCTCTAATTTATGTGACACAAAAATCATTTTGATGATCAGTGTTTCAAAACTTGGCACCTGTTTTAGGTTGTTTGATTTGACCGTTTACAACATATGTGCGCGTTCAAAGTTTCAAAATGGTAAAACAATCCATAACGGTTGCGTTTTGAGTTTCAAACGAAAACACAAAAACTCTATAATTATGTACAAACAGGTGTAGATCAAATATGAAGAAATATGCCAATTATTGCCAGCATATTCTCCGCATGCCAGAGCGAGTCATATCTGCACCTTCACAC